>JBBPBX010008409.1:0-57042 GCA_038048925.1 Garcialebias charrua | reverse complement strand
TCTATAAAATGTTCCAGATGTGTTGACAGTGACATGAGTTCATGCCACGTATCATTGACAATGATACGTGACATGGTCTTGTGTCATTGGGCACTTCTAAGTGGGTATACTGAAATTCCCAAGCTTTTCTAGTGGGTATACTCATGCCCATGTATCACATAGACTACACCACTGGTACCATGTGAAGGGGGGAGGCTGTTAGAGTGTCTAACAATACCCAACCTCTCCATGGTACCAAACTCCTCTTTAGCGATGGCCAGTTTAACAGCGTCGAGGCGGCGTGCACGTGCAAAAACAGGCGGTCCCGTAGTAGGGATGAAATGCTCGACCCCGTGTTTAGTTTCTGAAGAAGAAAAAGCAGGTGTAGTTAAAGAGGGGAATTCTGCCAGGAAACTTTGAAAAACATCACCTGAAACTAAAACATTAGCATGAGTTAGCGGCCCAGCCCCCCAGACACACATGGGAAAGTTGCAAAAGTCACAGCATCAATAAGTCTGTGGTTAGCAACATCTACTAACAGTCCATGAGCACATAAAAAATCTGCACCGATAATAGGAACAGTTACTGAGGCAACCACAAAGTCCCACTCGAACTCACGACCATGGAAAGAAACTGTTGTCCATCTAGTGCCAAAAGTTCCAATGGGAGAACCGTTAGCTACAGTTAGCAGTGGGCCACTGCCTCGGCCTGCTAATTCAGGTCCAACAGGGTGGACCAAACTCTTCTGGGAACCAGAGTCAACCAGAAAACGACGTCCTGACAGAGAGTCTGTGACGAAGAGCAGCTCACCTTGCTCGCCAGCGCCCACAGCTGCTACTGAGCGCCGGCTTCCTCGTTTCCCGACACCCCGAACGTGCATGGTGGGATGCAGCGCTTGGCCTTGTTGCCGAACCTCCGGTGGTAGAAACAAAGGGAGCTCCCCTGCCGAGTTCGCGCGCCAACAGCTGAAACCACCGCTGGCTCCTCCATCTCCGTCTGCTCGGGCTCCACCGATGTACTTTGCACAACGAACCGTCTGGTAGCCAGCAGGACCCGGTCGGCCTCCTCCGCCAAACCCCGGTAATCACAGGTAGATAAACAAGGGGAATTAGCCAAGGCAGCCCTCACTTGCGACGGAAGCTGGCGCAGGAAAATGTGCGGGAACAGGAACCCCCCATCGTCTGAGCCAAGTAGCGACAGCATTTTGTCCATCATGCTCACAGCCGTGCCGTCACCCAAACCAGGCAGGGATAGCAGTTTATCAGCCCTCTCAGTTGAAGTCAAAGTGTACCTTCGAAGCAGAAACTCTTTGAGGGCGCCATATTTGCCCACGTGTGGCGGGTCGCGCAGCAGCGGCATGGCTTTGCGGGTTGACTGCATATCCAGAGCTGACACGACCAAGAAGTACCTGGTTTCATCTGCGTTCACGCCTCGGAGGCGAAAGAGTGCCTCGATGTGCTGGAACCACGAAACCGGGTCACTTTGCCAGAACTCCGGGAGCTTAACACTCGCTGCGGGAGCAGAGTCGGCTGGGGTCGGCTGTAACAGCTGGGCAGACGCCGCGGCGGCAGGGTCCGAAGAAGAAACAACATCCATGTTTGGTTCTGACGTATTTCACGTCGCAGGTCACCACTGTAGCGTGTGAAGAAGGAGAGACAGACTTATTTCCAAGCTGTTGACTTTAATCCTTCGAGTGCCAGAACCAGAAACAGAATGAATCAAATCACACATGAACATCTCTTCTTCTCTTCACCTGGGGAAACCTAGGGAACAACTCGCTGGCTCCTCCTACTGGGTGAAAGAGATTACCTTACTCATACACCACAATAACTTGAATTGCTTTTTGTTGAATTATTGTTGTCTGTCCTCTATATAATATCTGTCTAAAACAGGTCTCTCTTCAAAATGAGTCCTCATCGTGACTCAATGAGACTATCCATCCATCCATTCATCAATTTTCTTTACCCGTTTCTTCCTTTTCGGGTTGCAGGGTATCACTGGTGTCACTGGAGTCCATGTCCAACCATTACTGTGTGAGAGGCGGGGGACACCCTGGACAGGTCTCCAGTCCATCACAGGGACACATAGACAAATGAGACAAACAACCATTCACACTCTCACCCATGGACCCTGTATAAATAAAAGTTGAATGGAAAAAACACACAGAGGAAGGGTAACAAAAGCTTGAGAGCAGGTTTGTTTGTTCAACACACGCCACACAGAGCTCAAGGTAATCCTGTACTCAGCAGAGACTTCCTTTTGATTCTGACAGGTTTCTTTCTCTCTTCCTTTTTTTCTTCCTTCCTTCTCTCAACACGCAGGCTCATTTGGGAGTCGTCCTCACCCACGCAGCCACCCACACACTGCTGGCTGACGTCACAGCCTCACATCATCAGTGATGGAGCTCAGCCTTGAGCAATAAAATGTTCTGCTGCTGCTGTATTGTAGTGATGGCAGCATATTGTGAATGGATACAGGACATGTGGAAAATGTAGCACATCGCTAATTAATCACTGATCCATCAGTCGTTTATAAAGATTCATAAATGTGTCATGCATTTCTATTTTTGTCATACTAACTGTGCCATGCAATTTGCTTTATTGTACAAATTTAAATATACAGTATGTATCTCAATGAAATGTACTTAAATCTGCAGAATTTAATTGATGCAAGTTGAGTGTAATAATATGTTTGACCACTAGAGGTCAGCATTGCAACAGAAGGCAAAACCAGAGGAGGTTTTCACATGCAATACAAAATACTGAAGTTGGACCAATAATGTGCAACAGTTTAGATATTTTGAATCAGTGGACAAAACTGTTGCACACCTTTTGGAACAGATTCGTTAAGTTTTTATCACCTGAGTTAAAATCTCTGTTTATATGAGGGGAGGGAAATATTTTTCTATTCCCAGATGGCCATTTAAAAGGCTCATCTAACTTTAATGTATGTGCACAGTGCCAAAGAGATTTATGATACATAACATGTCATCTGCATAAATGCACACTCAAAACATAAAAAGAGAACAGACTGTGGGTGGCATGCATAAAATAGTAACAACAAATGTGTTTTAGTTTAATAAGCACTCAACCTGTAAATTAAAAGTTATGGCTAAAAATGCTACAGTTAGAGTATTATTTTTGTCTCTTTAAAAAAACTTTAATTTTCCATCACCAGAGATTCTGTGAATGTTTCACATTCAAATCCAGACTCTTCACGATCACTTTGACAATTTGTTATTGATAAAAGCAATGAACCTAAAGTCTTAAAGGTAAAAAAAAAAAAATCTTGAACATTTTACAATTGGATTATTAGATGTCAAATTAAAACACTCATGTCTAATTAAATTTTAAAGATGGTAAAAATTCAAAATGGAAAAAGTAGCTGAATTTTGTTTGTTTAGGAGGCCAAGTGGATCACGATGATGGAGATAAACATGAAAAAATTATCAGAGGACACATGGAAGATTTATGTTTTTATTTAAACTAAACAGAAACAGGAGCTTTTTGATTATTATTATTATTTTATTTTTTCTTCATGCCTTGGATTTCTTTCGGATTTGGCTGTCAAGATTAAATCAAAAGCCCAAATGGGGAGAAAAAAGGAGAAACTCAAGAAGCTTGTTACAATAAAAATAAATAAATAAAAACAACAGAAGTTAACCACAGGTGGAGACCTAATAGAAAAATAGAAAAGGATATTCATATGTAACTCACTCAACATGATGCAAGAGAATTTGTCATGCACGCTTGTTGATATAAAGCGTGTGCGGGTTAAAATACGAGGTATTTGTTGGCTCAATTGTTTGCTACATCCTTAGCAAGTGATTGGATTTAATGCTGCATAAAACATGCAATTAAAAAATAAACTGTTTCTGGTTGGTTTCAATTAAACTCTTCAAAGAAATCCAAATTAAGATACAGTAGAGCGTACAGATCCATGCCACACTGTGCACAATAACTCCAGTTAACAAAGCTACAACACAATTATAAGGCATACGGTACTCCTAATGGAAAATAACACTTGTAATGACAATGGTGAGCATATCAAAGTAAAAGCTTTAATACGACATGGGCACTTCAGTACAAGATTCAGTGTGTCAGTCTTATGCAGAATGAAAAGCTCTCATGTTTGTAACATTTATGAGCTTTCAGGGAAAATGGTAGAATTGAAAAAAAAAATAATTAAAAGTTGAATGTTTGTAGGAATGATCCTGACAACTTCTTTAAAGACTGACAAGAGTGAACAATAATTAGCCTGATCCATGTTCAGAATTAGTAGAAGCAAAGATGTTTCCACTTCATGTTTCCTAGAAATGCTTTGAATACTGTAGTGCTAAAGTCCATAAAGATGACTTTGAATTAAAGAAACACTGAAATATGTTCCATATCATGGTGTGACTTAGTTCAGTCTGTTCATTTATAAGATCTGACGCCTGTCCAAAGGTCTAATTTACAGAAGAATTTGTAAAATGACATTTTTCACACTAGTAAAAATTGCATTCTTGTTATCGACAGCTGTGATCCAAAATAGCCCCACCTCATTTCTGAGTCATCAGAAGTCTGAGAAGTCTGAGTCAGGAGTCTCAGGACTGCAGTGCAAAGTGCAACATTTTCAGCTAAAACATGGTCTGATTCTAAACTTAGCTTAGTTTTCATACCTGAGCAGATATTAGGCCGTAAGAGAAGCTCCAATCTTAGTGTCTATGCTTTAAAAGAAAATGTGAAAATACAAAAATTTTACTCTGAATTCAGTCTTGCATCCTCTTACACTTCAAGTCCCTGATATGTCCTTATTACCGTAAACACACGCATGTTTGTTGCTAAAGTATTTTGACATTTGCAAATTATCTGTTTTTAGAGTTTTATTTATTTATTTTACTGTGGTCTTTCTTAGCTTCCGGATGTCTATCTGACTCAATACTGGGAGTCTCTTCCTGTTAAAAGGGAGTAATTTCTCTCCACTGTCGCCCACAGCTCCATGCATACTATGCATACTAGGGAAATGCACCAAAGTGAAGATTCAGACCAGTCATAAACAGAAGAGATGCACAATATTATCGGCATGGTATTGGTATCGGGCAATATTAGTGATAAAGTTAAATATCGGACATTGGCCATTCCATCAATAAAACATCTTCTGTTTTATGTAAAATTTTCATTTAATAAACTGTCAAGATTATCTACTACTACTACTTATGCACTTTTCACTTGTCGCTTGTGAACAGGTTGAATTAAAATTTGTGAAAATTTACAAATGTGCACTGTTTGAGTGTTGTCATTGTGTTAGAGAGAATAAATGTCATGAATAAATTTGACTTCAAACATAATCAAGTTGAAGTGTTACTTCATTTTCAGCCGCCTTGTTGGCATCTGCATTTGGTAGCAGGTCAAACTGACAAAGACCATGCAGGATAATGTAGTATTTTAATTCCACAGCAGAGAAAGATATGTAGTCTCTGTAAGTAGGTCTAGGGGAAACATATTGGTATTGATATCGGTTATCGGCCAAATAAGTTTTAACATATCGGCATATCGGATATCGGCCAAATATCCAATATTGTGCATCCCTAATAAACAGCTTTTTACTAATTGGTATTTTATAGTTTATTGAACTAGACTTTGCACTGAATTATTATTGCCTACCACCATGTATACCATACCATACCATACCATTTTATTTATAAAGCACTTTAAACAGGAACAAGTCCACACCAAAGTGCTGTATGTTTACTAGTCTGTCAGTCTGTTAGCAAAATGTCTGTTACAGGTTTCTCTTGTAAATGAGTCCTCGAGGCTCAATGAGACTAACATGTATAAATAAAGGAATTTAAAATAAAATCTCATGAACATATTTCAATGAACCCCTCAAAGTTTTTAATTTATTGTATCTTTTAGAGTCAGTCCAATTCAATATGGCTACCACATCTAATCAAATGTAGCAATAAGAAAATTGTCTCTTAGTCAAATTTAGATACAGAAATAAAATTCAGTGTAGTAGGAAATGACATTAATTCTTAACACAGTGTACTAACAGATCACACAAGATCTTAAATTTCATGAGATCGCGCATATTGTTATTTTCAAGGTGTGACTAAAATGGCTATAAATTAGTAATTTGTCAACATAATCCATCCATCCATTTTCTTCCGCTTATCCGGGGTCGGGTCGCGGGGGTAGCAGCCTAAGTAGGGAGGCCCAGACTTCCCTCTCCCCAGCCACTTGGAGCAGCTCCTCTGGGGGAATCCCAAGGCGTTCCCAGGCCAGCCGAGAAACATAGTCCCTCCAGCGTGTCCTGGGTCTTCCTCTGGGTCTCCTCCCGGTGGGACATGCCCGGAACACCTCACCAGGGAGGCGTCCAGGAGGCATCCTAACCAGATGCCCGAGCCATACCTCAACTGGCTCCTCTCGATGTGGAGAAGCAGCAGCTCTACTCGAGTACCCCCCACAGAACCCCCCAAGGGATGCGGTCAAATGCCTTTTCCAAGTCCACAAAGCACATGTAAACTGGTTGGGCAAACTCCCACGTGCCCTCCAGGACCCTGCTGAGGGTGTAGAGCTGGTCCAGTGTTCCACAACCAGGATGAAACCACACTGCTCCTCCTGAATCCGAGGTTCGACTATCCGACGGACCCTCCTCTCCAGAACCCCTGAATAGACCTTACCAGGGAGGCTTAAGAGTGTGATCCCCCTATAGTTGGAACACACCCTACGGTCCCCCTTTTTGAATAGGGGAACCACCACCCCAGTCTGCCAATCCAAGGGAACTGCCCCCGATGTCCACGCGATATTGCAGAGTCGCGTAAGCCAACACAACCCCACAACATCCAGAGCCCTAAGGAACTCAGGACGAATCTCATCCACCCCCGGAGCCCTGCCACCGCGGAGCTTTTTAACCACCTCGGTGACCTCAGCACCAGAGATTGGAGAGCCCGACCCAAAGTCCCCAGGCTCCGCTTCCTCAGTGGAAGACGTGCCAGTAGGATTGAGGAGGTCTTCGAAGTATTCCGCCCACCGACTCACAACATCCCGAGTTGAGGTCAACAGCACGCCATCCCCACCATAAATGGTGTTGGTCGCGTACCGCTTCCCCCCCTGAGACGCCGGATGGTGGACCAGAATCGCCTCGAAGCCGTACGGAAGTCATTCTCCATGGCCTCTCCGAACTCCTCCCACGCCCGAGTTTTTGCCTCAGCAACCACCCGAGCCGCATGCCGCTTGGACTGCCGGTACCTATCAGCTGCTTCCGGGGTCCCACAGGCCAAAAAGGCCCAATAGGACTCCTTCTTCAGCCTGACAGCATCCCTCACCGCCGGTGTCCACCACCGGGTTCGAGGGTTGCCACCACGACAGGCACCAACAACCTTGCGGCCACAACTCTGATAAGCTGCCTCGACAATAGAGGCGCGGAACATGGCCCACTCGGACTCAATGTCCCCCGCCTCCCTCGGAACGTGTTCAAAGCTCTCCCGGAGGTGGGAGTTAAAGCTCCGTCTTACGGGAGACTCTGCCAGACGTTCCCAGCAGACCCTCACAATACGTTTGGGTCTGCCAGGTCTGACCGGCATCCTCCCCCACCATCGGAGCCAACTCACCACCAGGTAGTGGTCAGTTGACAGCTCCGCCCCTCTCTTCACCCGAGTGTCCAAGACATGCGGCCGCAGATCAGATGAGACGACAACAAAGTCGATCATCGAACTGCGACCTAGGGTGTCCTGGTGCCAAGAGCACATATGGACACCCTTATGCTTAAACATGGTGTTCGTTATGGACAATCCATGACGAGCACAGAAGTCCAATAACAGAACACCACTCTGGTTCAGATCAGGGGGGCCGTTCCTCCCAACCACACCCCTCCAGGTCTCACTGTCATTGCCCACGTGAGCGTTGAAGTCCCCCAGTAGAACAAGGGAGTCCCCAGGAGGCGCACTCTCCAATACCCCCTCCAAGGACTCCAAAAAGGGTGGGTAGTCTGAGCTGCCGTTTGGTGCATAGGCACAAACAACAGTCAGAGCCCGTCCCCCCACACGTAGGCGAAGGGAGGCTACCCTCTCGTTCACCGGGGTGAACCCCAACGTACAGGCACCAAGATGGGGGGCAACAAGTATGCCCACTCCTGCTCGGCGCCTCTCACCAGGGGCAACTCCAGAGTGGAAGAGTGTCCAACCCCTCTCAAGGAAACTGGTTCCAGAGCCAGAGCCATGTGTTGAGGTGAGTCAGACTATTTCTAGCCGGAACCTCTCAACCTCACACACCAACTCAGGCTCCTTCCCCACCTATATCTAAAAATACAGGAAATTAAATCAAACTGAAGCTAGAGCACAATAAACTTTTGTAAAAACAGAAAAAAAATTATTAACAGAGAACCCCATTGTAGCCATTGGTTATACAAATGTTCAAAGAAAAATACTTTTTGGTAATCTGAACCATTGTTTATGGTCCATAATGTTTCTCATTTCAATAGAGAGCATTATTCAACATGATTAGCCAGTGACAAAACAGATGCTGTACGAATCTGAAATGAATTTGCTAAACAGCTGAGTTTGGGCAGCACGGTGGCGCAACTGGTAGAGCTGCTGCCTCTCAGCAAGAAGGTCCAAGGTTCAAATCCCGGTCCGGGGGCCTTTCTGGATGGAGTTTGCATGTTCTCTCCATGCATGCGTGGGTTTTCTCCGGGTGCTCCGGTTTCCTCCCACAGTCCAAAAACATGCATGTTAGGTTGATTGGTGACTCTAAAATTGACCCTGGGTGTGAGTGAAACAGGTCCCTCTTGTAAATGAGTCCCCGTGGCTCAACGAGGATAGCCTGTATAAATAAAAGGTTGAAAGGTTGAATTGAATGAATGAATGTTTGTACCACGTCTGAATTGACAAAGTACTGTAAATCAATTTTAGTTTAGCTCGGCTGTAACGCACAAATATTTTATGCTAACTTCTGTCCACTGTAGTTGAAATACTGAGAACTCGTAAATACTTTACTGAAGCCAACTTAAAATTAAAACTAAAGAAACAACATATTCCTTGAAGCTATAGCTACTAAGGTTCATTTAAAACGTTGTCCTTTCCACTGGACCTTTTTACAGATACCGATGTGCGTTTGCAAACTCTGGCACCACGTGTCCAAACAGACTCATTGATACTTCAGGTATTCAAGCTTTAAACTTGAATGTTTTGGTCCTTTACACCTGTTTTTGTTGACTTGTTTAAACAAATGTATTTATTAACTAGTATTATTGGTATTTTACGTTGTGGGAGTGAAATGTTCTCAATGTTGCTGGGAGTCAGAATGAGCACAGCTGAAGGTAGATAAGATATAAACATGTTTAAACTGCAGTAAATTATATATTTTTTTCTCAATTTGTATGCACCCTTTATGATTGTCTATTGTTGTCTTGTTTTGCCACTGTTGTCATCACTTTGTTAAAATCAGGTATCTCTTGTAAATGAGTCCCTGAGGCTCAATGGGATTAACCTGCATAAATAAAAGTTGAATGCATGAATATATCTGTACCACAATGCAAGATGCTGACTTTGAGCATGTAGATTTGTGAAAAGGCCATTCGTGTGACTCTGGCTAATGTTAGCTTAGAAGCTAAGTCATCATTAACAGACTAAATTAAACTGATTAAACACAAAAAGGTTTATTTTGGAAAAGAGCATACATGTATTGAGTACAAATTCATTTTTTATTTACATGCCGTTCTGTTCTTTAGTCAAAATCTCACTTGACGATAACTGTTGTAAGAAAATGCAAAAATGTGAGACAATATTGCGAAGCTATAGCAATCAGTGACACCAAGTAGTGGCTGACCCGAGACAAACCAGTTGAGAAGCCACAATTTTGGTTACTATTTATTTTTAGAAAAAAAAAAAGGAAAAAAAAGCTAACAGGCAAGACGTGACTAAAATATTACAAAAATGTGCTTGTCATTCACAGGAATATGTCAGCTTTTTTCCAGTTACTGTACATATGCATGCAAATGTGCTAAAAGTATCAGTTTAGTGTGTTTCCAAGTGAAAATGAGAGAAATTACATTTCCTGTGAAAATGCATGCTGAAAAATAGCTGAAATTAGCTAAAATATATATTTTTTAAACATGCTGAAATGTAGCTAAAATGGAAGTACATGTACAAGCCTAAATTAGCAGAAGAAAGCCAAAAAACAAATTTGCTGAATTAGGTTTAAATAAGCAGAAATGAGCACAAATATTAAGAAAATAGCTAAAAAATATTACATTAGCAAGAACAACAACAACAAAAAAGAATAGCTGCAAAGTAATTGAAAAGTAAGAAAGAAGCTTAAACTACCAGACAGAAGTGAAAAGAACTGAAATAAGCTAAAAAAAATAATTAAAATTTTTTAAGTGGAGTTAGCTGAAAAAAGCTAAAATTAGCATAAAACAGCAAAATAGTAGCTGAAATAGCTAAAATAGCAGAAAAAGCTGAAACTAGCAGAAAAAAGCTGAAAGGAGTATAACAAGCTGAAATTAGCATAAAGAAGTTCATTAGGCTGAAAGTAGCAAATTACCACAAAAAATTTGAATTTATCTAAAAAGAGCTGAAATTAGTTAAAAAATAAAAAAGATAGCTGAAAAGGTAGAACAAGCTTAAATTAGCCGAAGAAAGCAGAAAAGACACATTTGGCCAATTAGGCTGAAAGAAGCAGAAATGAGCACAAAAGGTTACAATGTAAAATTATCTGATAAAAGCAGAAATGAACAAAAAAACAGCAAGTATCAATTTAGTGTGACTCCAAGTGAAAATTTGCTTCTTCTTTTTGTTGCCATCTTGTGTTTTCACGTCACCAACAGTCACAACTCTGTAAGTTTTACATCCTTATTTCTTCAGAAACAGCTTCTCTGATATGACTTTCTGTTTGTTGCTTCTTGTTTCTTCACGTCAGCATTATGTTTTTTTTTATCATTACTTACTTGTGTTAATAGTCTCCTAAACATATCCATATGTGCTCATTGTGTTTATTGTATTCTTAGAATATTTTCTTAGCAGCTCCTTACTTTGCACCCTTGTTGTGCTTTTTTTTATTTTTTTATTTTGTGTCTGGACATTGTGAAGTCCCTGCTCCTGAGTTGTGTTTTGTTTCTAAGATATTCATTAAAGCTCTTTTAACTCCTGCTTGTTGTTTCGTTTCATGTTCTTCTAATGAGCTGCAGACAGGATGGAGTCAGAAGTTCTCTTAATGTTGCCATGTTTTTTTTAAATTTTAGTTTATGAAAGTCATGCTTAAATCAGTGTGATGTGGAAGTGAAAGCAGGAGGATTTCTGCAGAGCCAGTTGTTTCCTGAGATTAGGCAGCAGTGAGTCATCGTGACGTTGCTTGTAACTTGTTCATTCGAAAGTTTAGTTGCTACTTTTCCCATAACTTTTTACTATAAAGGTCATTTCCTTTGCTTTTGGGTGGATGTAGAATACGTAATTAAATGAGTTTTTGAACTTACCTCTGGATCCTGGAGACGAGTTAGGTTAGGGTAAAGATAAAATTTGATCCCTTCAGCTGCTCCAGGTAGAGTCACGCCACGCACCAACAGTATGATTAACATCACAAATGGAAACGTTGCAGTCACATACACAACCTGGACAAAACAAAGGTATTATTAGTTAAAACAAAATTAAGCAAACAAAACAAAAAGAATATAAGCCTAGACTCAATGAAATAAAGAGAAACAATCCGTTGCAATTATAACTGAATGATAAAATAAATAATGTTCTTATGTGTTCAACATTTCCCTCCATTCAAAGTTCACTGTTTCACACTTGTGTGATGAATGGACGGTGATGCAATTAGGTCCCGTGAAAGTGTTTCACTTCCTGAACTGCTGACTGGTTAAACATTAAACCATTTTAAGGTGCTCCTGTCACTGAACTGTACGTTCCATTAAGAGAATTAAACGCACAAATAGCATGTAATAGAGTTAATCATTGTTTTCAGAGTGGCTCATGTCGACTCTGACCCAGTTTCTGTCCAGCCAACAGAAACAAAGGTACGGCAGAGCGATGGCACACATGTGACGGACTGATTGAGGAGGAACATTCAGGAAAACCAAAGGCTGTGATCCCAAATTAAAAGAACTGAAATTGTTTCGTATCATGTTAGTTCTCCCTGAGCAGCAGTGTTTTGTCGGTGGCAACACAATAACTACCGGACGTGCACGTCACTCACTTTTCCTGTGGACTTGACTCCTTTCCAAATGCAGAAGAAGCAGATAATCCACATGGCCAGGAGACACAGGGCTAGATCCCACTTCAGGGGTCCGACGTCCTCAATCCCAGTGGAGATGCTCAGGACGTTGCGTCTGAAGAGGTACCAAGGTTATAAATGGTTACCAGCAGTTAACCAATCATATTTGTGTTAGGTGAGACTGAAACTTTAAAAATGTTTTATTCTCTTTATGCAACTCTCATTTACTTTTCTTATGTTGAAGTTTTAATTAGATTTAAATAGGAAATCCATTTTAAAAATTTTAACTTGGTGTTTTATTTCAGTCCCATGACCTAAGTTAAACTTTGAGCATAAACATTGCAGTGGGGATAAAGTTTAAAAGAAAACCACAGAAATGGGGAACTTTTGCAAAAATAACCCGTGCAAGAACGGATCCTGCCTGGCCAAACTTGTTTACTCACGCCAGATAAAGAGCCAGTGTTAGTTTTAGTCTATTCACGTGTGTCAGTGAATACTCACTCCCAGAACTCTGTGACAGGGGAAGTAAAGTTGGTGGCGTTGGCCGCCATCCAGAGGGTCTTGTTCCTGCGGACTGTGTCCTCGATGCAGTTCTCCGTGTTCCAGGGTTGGTTGCATTTTGCCCAAGGGAGCTCGGGCTGAAAGCACTGAAAGAGGTAGTAGAGTCCCCAGGCCAAGATCACGATGTAGTAGACGTTCAGCAGAGATACGATCACAATGGAAGCATAGCCGATACCTGCACACAGTTTGGGGGGGAGGGAACGATTAAACAACAGCTCATTGGGGCAACATTTAAACCTGCAATTCGAATTAGAGTTTGGACCAGCTGGATAAAGTTATGTATGTTGAATTCATTATTTCACAACTGTCTATTTAGCCATCCACCAAATATGGAGCAACCCATGAAGCATGGGTTGTATGGGCTCCATATTTCCAGAAACATGGGTCATGTGTCTGACTATTTAATCAATTAAAAACAAATACTTAGTCTGCTTCTGAGTGATCGATTTTCACCTGCTCACGAGTCAACCATACTTTCTACATGATCCAATATGTTTCCAGAAAGTTGCCAACATTGCCTGTTAGACATGGTTTTTTTTTGTGGTTAAAGACCACATTAGTAAAGTTTCCTGCAGGGCAAATCAAATACGAACAAACTAGCATGCTTTAAAGAAATGCACATCACCCTCCAGTCCGCATGCCAAACATTTAAGCAAAGATCTAAAGCAATGCATTAGCACTCAGAGTGTGTGTTGGGAATGACTCTCAGCTACTACCACACCAAACGGTGGCTCTGTTTGGATATGCTAGGGGTTGCTACGGTGGCCATCTTGGATCACCTTTCATGGTGGCGCGCATAGAAAAGTGTAACAAATGAAACGTCAAGGTGACCTGCAGATATCCTGCTAAGCTGTTACTACAAAGAGCTCCTTTTACATAAAACTACCCACATATACTTTATTGTGAGAATAAATACTGATTATGCATCTTTCTGATTATCAATGTATTTACTGCACTTCTTGCTTCAGTACTCAGAGGTAAGCCTGTTTTAAACTGTTATCAGGTAAAAACAAGGGGGAAGTTTCCAAGGTTGCCTGAATTTTGACCTGCTCTGTGGACTCTAATGTCCTCACTGTATTCATTATTATTAGATGACTTTGTCCTGAACCTGAACACACAGATCTCACGCACTCTTCCATCACTTCAGAGTATTTTTAAACTTATCATCTATGTCACGCCCCCACCTTCTCATTCCCACGTTCCAAATGCAAACTGACCAACACATTTGTGCTGTGACAGCTGTGTGTGTGTGTGTGTGTGTGTGTGTGTGGTGTGTGCGTGCGTGCATGCATGTGTGCATGTGTGTGTGTGTGTGTTTTTTTGCTTGACTGTGACCCGACAAGCTGTGAGTGAAGTTACAGATTCCCCATGTGACAAAGAAAAAAACAACGACTGTTTTGGAGATGTGGCGTGGCCCAGTTTATGGACCTTATGCATGTAGTAAATGAACAAGCAACAACTTCTACACTTTTTGAAAACACAAAGAGACCTGGCAGCTATTAAAGCTGAAGTTCAACAAAAACAAATCTATTTTTTAACATGATTTCCTCTGTGTGAACATAAGTAAAGATGGATTATTTACATTCTCCCATTAGCCAAAGCAAGTGGGATAACCTGCAGAACAAAATATGGAGAAAGTGTCTGATCTAAATTGCTCTACATCACAATGGCATTTTTCATCATAATTTGTTTCCATGGCAACCAGTTAAGTAGATTATAAACATTTGCATTCTCTGGCCTAAGCTAAATCTTTTGCAAAGTGGTTCCCAGTGGGGGTCATGAAACACCAAGTGGAAGTCTTAAGATTGTCTTTAAAAATATAGAAATGATTGTTAAATGTGTATTTTGCAGACATGTTCCTGTTTTTAGTTTTTTACATTCACCTTGTAATCTAACTTTTTATGCTACTTCTTTTTGGCCATCTTACATGTATTTTGATTTGTAAAATAAATAAATAATCTGTATGCCCCTTTTATGATCGTCTATTGTTGTCGATGTTGTCCACTGTAGTCATCACTCTTTGTTAAAATCAGGTCTTTCTTGTAAATGAGTCCTCGAGGCTCAATGGGATTAACCTGTATAAATAAAGGTTGAATGGATTTTACCCATATTTGTAGATAAAACAAATAAGCTGTCATAGATGGATAAAAACACGATGGCTGTTGATGCTATCTGTTTGGTTGTCATGTCCCCATTTGATTTGCTCATGTTTGTATACATCAACCAACAACTGCCATTATTTTTGTTGGTCAGAAGCTGAAAAGTTTGGCAAACCCTCCTTTATCAACCTAAACGAACATAAATGATCCTCTAAGACAATTACTCCACAGAAAGTAGACTGATGAAGTTAAAGTGAGCCAACTAAACTTTGGGGAGGACACCTCCTGCAGAACAGAGGGGAATCAGAGCAGAAGTCTTCTCCAGACAACTGATGCTTTAACACAGCATTACAAGTCTAATGAAGCTTCTGTCTGTCTTTCTGTGCAGAGTATCCTTGTTTCTGTGTTTGGACTGACCAGTGAAGATGGGACAGATCTTGGCCCAGCAAGTGATCCCCCCCTCAGAGGTATACTGGCCCAGTGCGACCTCCAGGAAGAACACAGGCAGGCCACTCCCGAACAGGAAGATGAAGTAAGGGATGAGAAATGCACCTGTAGAGAAACGCAACATCAGAGGATTAAGATATCCCTGTTGTCATGAAACACCCAAGAATGTGTTGTGATGTTTGCACCTACCTCCACCATTTTTATAACAAAGGTAAGGAAAGCGCCACACATTGCCTAATCCTACAAATCCTCCGGCCACAGACAGGACAAAGTCGAGCTTACTGGACCACTTTTCCCTCTGAGGGACCTTCCCTTCAGCCTCATCCTCAGGTCGGGTACCCGGGCTTTTTCCTGGTGAAGGTTTAAGGGTGTCCTTATGGAAATCCTTCAGACACTGGAGCTTCTCTTTTTCTCTTGCCATGCTGTGGACAAAAAAGTTGAGAATAAATAAAGGTGGCCATAAAATGCAAGTACATGATGAAGGAGACAGAGGTGAGAGGGATAAAACACCAGACATGGAACAGTATTAAGGAGATAATACTGTCCTCTGACTGCCTTACAGCTTGCTGCATGAGCACACGATAAACACTACAATGCAGGTAATCTTGCTAATCTGGAGGACTGATGGATAGAGGTCATCCAGATTAAATGTTGATGAAATTGGAAAAGAACAAACGTGGTTAAGAAAAGTACCCAAAGCTTTGTAGTTACATAAAATAAATTGTTCAGGAAAAAATTTCAATGTCAGCATCCAAACATCCGTGTTTCTTGTCTTCCATCTTGAAGGAACCTTCCACTCAGGACGGGGTTACATTGTCAGTGCTTCTGGACCTACAACACTTCTTTTTGTAACTTTCATCCCAGAAAAAAATCGAGTTTAGGGAGCAAGTGCATTTTCAAAGCGGTGGCCGCTCCCAGGAAACCCCTAAAGCTCAAGATTAGGTGTGTTTGCACTGTAAATAACCTTTCCTAGACAGATTTGTTATCCCACAGCAAGAGTCCAATTTCATTCACGTGACTGAACTGCCTGCGTTAAGACGTCTCATTTTAACAGAAGCCTCTTCTACAGAACAAAAGACTAACAGTTCTTATAATTATTATTCACAAGGTTACAATTAAAATACTGTATATGTGAAGTTTTTTTTTTCTTATTTTTATTAAAGTTTGCCTTAAATAGAGAACATTAAAAACTTCCCCTTAACTCGTGAATAAATTTAGACTGAGGAAGCTGGGACAAAAGAACATGTCTCTGAGGGGTTTACTTTCACAACACTTTGAAAGTTTTAACAAAGAGACAATAACTGCAAGAAAACACAATCACTTTGGGGTAACAACTACACAGTTATCATCACAACAATAACAGAGTTCCCCGTCAGATGAATGGACACTTTGAGCAGCGTTCACTGGGAACTTTAGGTCTCCCCAGCTCACTGATGCTGTGTGCACACTGTGTCCCATCATTTTTAAGGGCTTCTCCCTTTCCGTTGTGCATGACAAGTCAACTACTTTCCATTCTCAAACCCACTTACGTAACTGGATCAGTTCTCTCTCATCCTGTCTCCCTCCCTTTTCATCCCCCCTCTCCCTCTCTCTCATTTACATTTGGCTGCTCAGCTTCACCTGCCACTTGGAAGCTCCCACTGTATGATTCAATCCAGAAGAAGTACTAAAGAAGTACAGACATGTCTATAATAACTTCTTTCCAGTGTTATAAATCACTAAAGACATCCAGACTTGTTGACATAGCTTTCCTCTTTCTATTTAAGCTTTTCCCAGAGATCCTTTCAGATCATCATGCTGCTTTTATTCTAAATCCATCAAAGAGGAAAATCCTGTTTGAACACACGCAAACATGGAAAACCAAAACTAATTCTTAAAGCAAATCAGAAAACTTACATTTCCTTCATGGCTGCAGCTATGTTTAGTGTCCGTGTCCCTCAGCTGTCACCATTCCTCTGTACCGAATGCCTTTGTGCAGACAGGGGTCACAAGAAGCGGAGCTGACAGCAGGGCCCGCCTCTTGGCTAAAGACAATTAAATCTAAACTGGAGATTGGACGCTGCCTCGCTGTCACACACAACTCAGGTACAACGTAGGAGACTGTAAATTTCCACTACTCTCTGCCTACAAACACACACCCATGGTGGGGGGGATGAGTGCAGTGTCTCATACACACACACACGTGCACTTCTTGTTCATGTTCAGAGATAGAAAAACAAGGAACTGCTCCTTTACTGTGGCCTTGATTTATGATCTGGAGCAAAAGGATGCAGGGAGCGTTGCTGTCTCTTTATGCATAAATGATAAAAAATAGAAAAATACAAAGTTCTCATAATTAGCTTCTCAGAACACAGCTTTCAAGCCTTTTTCTTGACAAACGATGGGATAAAAAAAATTTTTTTTTGGTAGATCAGATTTATTTTTAATCCACCCTGTTGCAGCATGTGTTTTGGTTATCTAAGAAATGTAAACAAGCAGGGCATGAGTTTATAACAAAGCCTAATAAGGTAAACGTGTCTCCTGTTTGAATACGGACCTCTTCTCAGGAAGCGAACAGTGACGGTACAAAGGCTGCTGGCAAGACACCAGGCACTTACCAGCTGTTAAGTTCCTGCTCAGGACTGACGGGGCTTAATGGTTGAAAAATTCATCTGTAGACGTGTTGTCATTCCAACAACATGCACAAACACTCATTCAACTTCTCTAAGCTTTGTGCAGTCATAAAACATCATACTTACTGCCCGCCACATAGGACAATATTGTTTTTGCTCACGTCTGCGTTTGTGTTTGACAGCATGTGCTCATCTGTCTGCCTGTTAGCAAAATATGTCATGAAGCACTGCTTCATACATAGTAAACAAATATACAACTCAAAAACTTTTGGAATCAACCCACTTTAAGATGGCCACCACTGCTAATCAACCTTAGCAAACGCAAAAATGTCTGCATTAGATAAAAATACAAATATTGAGCTAAAAGTGGTAGTAGCAGCACATACTCCAAGCACTAACACTTCTCACAAAATATTGCATTATTAGACGAGATTGCATCATTTACAATGTTTGAGAAGACCTTGTGGCGTTTTTACAGTGTAATATGGCGTTTGGGTAAAATCAAATTAATTTGAGATCATTTTTTTGTTTAATAACATAAAACTTTTTTAAAAAATCATAAAACGTCTGAGAGCAGCTGATTAACATCGCAAAAGCTCAAATAATGTCTCAGCTACAGCCCCAAATCTCAAATGAGTTGAAAAGGAGGCACCGTGGATGCATTCCCATCTCCCTACCGGCTGTGCTCCAGTGCCTGACCACTGAGATCCTGGAACTATGAGGAAATATGGCTCGTGACAGCAGAAGGACTGGGATCGTCCCCTGACACCTGCAGCTGGATATCTGCAGCAACGAGGAGCTCGGCAGGCTGCTGGGAGGAGTGGCCATCGCTCTGGGAGGAGTTCAATTCAGCCCGACATTCGGGTGGATCTGCAGCCTGGGAGAACCAAGAGGCCAGCTGAGTCTGGGTGGACAGATCGGACAGCATCTGCAGCCAGTTTCTTTGGATCCACTGTGGGACGGACCTTTACAAGAGATCCTTCCTGCCTACAGCCATCAGCATCCATAACATCTTTTAATGAAACAAGGATAACGAGTGATATTAATAAAGTATTTTTGAAATTGAATAGAATTTTTTTAATCAGATGACATTGTGATAAGACCACAAATATGACAAAACTGGATTTTATTTGATTTAATTACAGTTTGATTTTATAATCAGCTTTATTTCTCCGACCATTTTATATAATTTACGAAGCATCAAACATAAAGGAGCAACGTTGTCTTATCAGATACAAACTCGTGAAACTGTGTTCAAAGGCTAAATCTACCCTTTTTTATTGATAAAACATTTACTCAAGCTTTGTTTGCGGCCGGGTTAAAACAGTTTGTTCAGAGAAATCAGATACATCGTTTTTGTATTGAGCGCTTGTTCTGATTTCAGAGAAATCCTTTTGGCTCCTAAATAAGAGCATGTTTGGTATTTTTAGGAGGTAAAGCTAACAGTTGACTGGTCACAGCAAAATACTGATGTTCAATTAAAACAAAATATATTCAAAAAAGTGTAGATCATTTATTTCCTATATTAGGCTTCTGATCTACTTTATTAAAGGTTGTGTAAAGTAGTTGTGAGTAATCACTGTTTTAGCAGCAGTAGACATCAGTCAGAGCCATCTCTGGAGGATAAGAGAAGTGAAACTAACAACATCTCAGAGTTCATGTCAAATGTCTCATCAGCATGCTTGTTCTGCATATAAAATAACCAGGTTCAGTTCTGGCTCTGTTACAGGCAGTTCAGTCCAATCAGATGCAAATTTCTGCCAGCTAGAACAACTCACATTCATAAGATTCTCTGCAGTTTAGATAAACACTGTATTTGGTACTTCTTCACCAACTACTATGTTTTTAGCAACAATGTGCATGAAGAACTTTAGCATAATTTAAAATGAGTAACAAAAAGTGGAGTCATATTCATGCTAAACAAAATGAAATGCCAGGGATTGCTTTTAGGAATGCATATCACCCGCTGCCTTTCATGCAGGAATTCTAAACAAAGAACATATTTAAATGACAGTTATAGCTGTTCAAGTCAAACTTTGAAAATAACATTATGTGCATTAGGGCTTGGAGTTTATGTTAGAGACTACTCTCAGCTACTAGCACAACAAAATATAGCTGATCATTAGCAAACCGCTATCAGGTTTAGTAAGGTCAATTAGCTGTAGTGGTCAAGAGCTTTTGAGTTGTAAATGCACATCTACCATATTTTCTGGTGTATAGGTCGCACTGGTGTATAGGTCGCATTGTCCAATTATCACCAATAGATTGGAAAAATCCCTAGATAGGTTGCACCGGTGTATAGGTCGCACCTACGTTTAGCTCTGCTGCAAATGTCTGCCACAGAAGCGCACAGCAAGGCTTTTAAGAAGATTAACACTTAAAAACAATTATTTGTTTGATAAAATTATAGCAAATATATGTCTGAGCTGAACTTTTCCTTAATAAATGAACGTAATTGTGAAATGAGCTGGATTTAAAAATTTGTTTCGCCGAAAGTGATAACAAGCCATATATAGGTCGCACCGGTGTATAGGTCGCAGGCCTTGAAAAAAAAAAAAACATAAAAAGGTGCGACCTATACACTGGAAAATATGGTAATTATTTATATTTATTTTTAGGATGTTCGTTCACATTCATCCTGTGGTTCATGACATGTTTTGCTAATGCACCAGACAAACAGAACCAGGTGTAATCAGTATTTCCTGTCGTTCATCTTTCAGTAGCAGGCAATAATCAATTTTTTTTAATATACTGTACAGGTAGTCCTCGGGTTACGACAGTCTCGAGTTACGACGTTTCGTGGTTACGACGCATCTCCCATATTTTTTTTATAAATTATTTTTAAAATTTTATTTTGAAAAGCCAAGTTCAAGTTTTACTTCCGGTTTGACAACAGAAACAGCGGAGCTTCACGGGAGCAGTGGAAAAATACTACAGGGGGAGACCTTATTGTAAACACTCTGGACCCAGGTTCAGAGCAGGAGGCCGGGTTTGGATGGAGCGAGTCCGATCAGAGGTTGCTGCCGTCGGACACGTGAGCTAAGAATGCTGGGTGCACATCCTGGAAGTTTCAGAGCTCCAGAGAGCAGGAGGCTGGGTTTGGATGGAGCAAGTCCGATCAGAGGTTGCTGCCGTCGGACACATGAGCTGGGAGCTGGACGGAAGTTTTACGTAGTAAACGGAATGGAGAATACAGCGGCGGGAGGGGTTTGACGCAGAAGCAGAGCTTGATGGCAGAAACAGTGGAGGAGCAACGAGCTAGCATGCTAACAGACGGAGGAAGGCTTCACCAGCTCCCAGTATGAATTAACTTTTTTCCTTCATTATGGCTCCAAATGTATGTGTTTTTTTATAATTATGTAGGGTACTATGTTAGGATAGGCTAATGCCGGGTACCCACCAAACGCGTCTTGAGCGTCAGAAACGCTCTTGCCACACCCTTTTGGCCGCTTGTCAGCAGAATCTGTTCACACTGAAGACGCGTCTGATGACGAGCAATG
Source organism: Garcialebias charrua (assembly GCA_038048925.1). Lineage (NCBI taxonomy): Eukaryota > Metazoa > Chordata > Actinopteri > Cyprinodontiformes > Rivulidae > Garcialebias > Garcialebias charrua. The sequence continues at coordinate 35,650 of JBBPBX010008409.1, read as the reverse complement.
GGAGGAGCGTCTGGCTCCTTTTCCGGTTGGGTTTGTTTTGGATTTTGTACACCGGGCAGATGAAATCAGCTGTTCGTGAGCCTTGTTAACACTTGAGTGGGTTTTCTACGAGCCGAACTGCAGCTCCAAAAGTCTTTGTTGAGATTAAAATGTTTTTTTTATGTTTTGGGTGATCGTATGCTCGAGCGGACAGCGGCAACTGTAAAAATGCCAAGTTTCTTACCGGAGGCTGGTTTCTTCATGAAGGCTCGTTGGGGTAAGTTTAAAAAGTCCAAAAAAGGTCCCGTCGTCGTTGCGTCATCACATAGCAGAGTCTCTCCCGATTGGTTGCTGCGACGCGTCGAGCAGCCAAAGTTCAAATATTTGAACTCGACACGTCGGCTGCTTCGGACGCGTCGCGTGCGCGGAAAAGAACTGCCGCGCCGCTTGAAACGCTCAAAACGCGCCGCGTCACGATTCGCCGCGCCTCGTAGCGTCTCCACATAGACTTTCAATGTAAACCGGCCGCTTCCGCTGCCTGAAACGCGTTTGGTGGGTACCCGGCATCAGTGCTTGGTAAAATACAGTACTGTACATATAAGGTGAAGTATTTACGTATGTTCCGACACGTCAAAATTCGGGTTACGACGCAGCGTAGGAACGGATCTCCAACGTAAGTCGAGGACTACCTGTATTTTAAGTAATTCAGCCTGAAACAAGAAGAAAATTGTACGTTTACGCAATCAGTGTCAATTCATTTATATAGCACATAAAAACAACAAAGTGCTTTACAATTTAGTCAAATTAAAATGAAAACGAAAAAGAAGAACAAGATAATACACTTTGTGTCAGTAAGGAAACACAAGAACGTTAACAATAAAGTATGGCAGACAACAAGAAAAATCAGCTATCAGTTGGTTGTTAAACTCTGCCTGGATCAAACGCCAGGGAAAACAGACAAGTCTTGAACAAAGATTTAAAAGTCTCAACAGTCTTAGCGGTCTTTAAATGATCAGGTAAACTGTTCCACAGTTTTGGAGCAGCAACCACAGAAGCACGATCACCTCTGGACTTCAGTTTAGAGCTGGGGACATCTAATTAGGAAACTGTTTGGTAGACTGGAGTGCTCTTACTGGAGTGTAGATGTTAACAAGATCACATAAATATGATGAAGCCAGATCTTTTAAAGCTTTAAAAACAAGCAATAAAATCTTAAGATCAATCCAGAAGTGGACAGGAAGCCAGTGGAGAGAAGCCATTATGTGTTCGTGTTTTCTAGTCGCAGTTAAAAGACGAGCTGCTACGTTCTGGGTGGTTTGTGAGCAAAGTAAAGATGATTTATCTTAACCAACAAACAAAGCATTACAATAGTTCAAACGAGAGGTAATAAAAGCATAAATCACCTTTTCAAGGTCTCTGAAGGAGATATGACTTTGCCTTGGCAAAGAGTCTTAGTTGGAAGAAACTGGATTTCACATTAACTGCATTTATCTGTCTGTCTAATTTAAGAGCGCTATCGAAAATAATCCCCAGATTCCTGACAGTGGTGTGGCTGTATGAGGCCAAAGGGCAAAGAGTGTCAAGGGCATTCCATATACCATTGCTGATGAATTCAGCTTTATTTTCATTTAGATTCAAGAAATTTACTTTAACCCAGACTTTAGTATCGTTCAGACAGTTCAACAGTGGTTCCAGTGGAGTGACCAAACTTAATGGGCAGATACAACTAAATATCATCAGCAAGGTAATGAAAATGATTAATGCTATGTTTTATAAAAGTGAACCCCAAAAGGCAACAAGTGAAGATTAAAAAGCAAAACAAAAATACAAGAACATGTGCTGTTGTTGATTTTACATTTTTTTCTTGTATGTTTTCTTGTCACCTTCTGAAGCAACAAATCAGAGTCACGTTTATCAAAGGCCTCCTTGAGTTTAAGTCCTGGTTTCACCCCTCGGAGAACAAAAGACTTGTCAGCAAGTCAACCACCATCTAGATAATAAATAATCATTAAATAATACTAAGGTATCATGAATTACTGAGCTGAAACACCTTTGCTGTAATGATGGATGATGATGTCATGTATGTATGTATAAGTATGTCCTTTATGTCAATGCCTGCTGACAAATGTTGCAAATTAATTTCCCTAAGGGGACAAATAAATCTATATCTATCTATCTAATGCCTGATTGAGACTTTAAAGGAAACAGGAAAGTGACTCAGGGGACAAATGCAAGTTTGGACTCAGTTCAACAAAAACAGCCTTGAATTGGAAATAGATTAACACAAACTGAAAGAAGAAAAAAAAAGTTCAGTATCTAGATTTATTTTGTACTCTTCATTTTAAGATGCCAAAATAAATGTATTTTTCATTAAGAAATTATGATAAATTGTTACAAAGTCAAATAAGGTGCTGACGCTGTCCTCAGACAGCGTAAGGCAATCATTCATCAAGATTAACGCCCGGAAGGCCTCTGGTCCTGACAACATACCTGGTCGTGTGCTGAAGGACTGTGCAGGGGAACTCGCAGCGGTCTTCACGGACATCTTTAACATCTCACTGAGCCAGGCCATCGTCCCCACCTGTTTCAAAGCCACCACCATCATCCCTGTCCCAAAGAAGGCAACGCCCGCATGCCTCAATGACTATCGCCCAGTAGCACTCACCCCCATCCTGATGAAGTGCTTTGAACGGCTAGTCATGAAAAGCATCACATCTGTCCTCCCTGACTCCCTGGATCCCTTCCAATTTGCATACCGACCTAATCGCTCAACCGACGATGCCATCTCCTCTGCCCTTCACACAGCTCTCACACATCTGGACACGAAGGACTCCTATGTTAGAATGTTGTTCATCGACTTCAGCTCGGCATTTAACACCATCATCCCCCAACAGCTCATCCTTAAACTGGACAGTCTGGGGCTGAACACCTCAATGTGTAACTGGCTGCTAGACTTCCTGACCGGGAGACCACAGACAGTGCGGGTCGGGAGTAACACATCTAGCACCATCACATTGAACACAGGGGCCCCACAAGGATGTGTGCTGAGCCCCCTTCTATTCACCCTGCTAACACACGACTGCACACCATCGTACAGCTCCAACCACTTCATCAAGTTTGCGGACGACACAACAGTGGTGGGTCTCATCAGCAACAACGATGAGACGGACTACAGGAACGAGGTGAGCCGCCTGGCCTTGTGGTGCGGACACAACAATCTCACTCTCAACGTGGAGAAGACAAAGGAGATTGTTGTGGACTTCAGGAAGAAGGATGCCCAACATGCCCCTCTGACCATCAACAGCACCGCAGTGGAGAGAGTAGACAGCACCAAGTTCCTGGGAGTGCACGTCTCAAAGGACCTGTCCTGGAGCAGGAACACTGCAGCACTGGCAAAGAAGGCTCACCAGCGTCTCTACTTTCTCCGCAAGCTGAAAAGGGCTGGAGCTTCAACCCCCATCATGAGCACCTTCTACAGAGGTGCCATAGAAAGTGTCCTGACCAGCTGCATCACTGTGTGGTTTGGTGCATGTACTGCATCCTGCCGCAAGAGCCTCCAGCGCATTGTGAGAGCAGCTGAGAAGATCGTGGGCACCTCCTTGCCCTCACTGCAGGACTTACACAGCAAACGCCTCACTCGGAAAGCCCACTGCATGGCAGGTGATCCCACACACCCACTACACAGCTGCTTCAGACTGCTGCCATCAGGGAGGAGACTGAGGAGTCTCCAGGCTCGAACCAGCAGACTGAGAGACAGCTCTGTTCATCAGGCAGTCAGAATGCTAAACACTCTGCCTGCTCTGCCCCCCCTCCCATTTGAACTGCCTTAACACTAAAACTTTCTCACACATTACCACACAACACAAAGATTTTAACACTGGACTCTGTGTCATCAAACGGGTTATTCACTAAACTCTCGGTCATGTGCTCATACAGTTTGCACTACTTCTCATACTTGCACTAATGTTTGTATTACATCACTGCCTATAATCATAATACTGTTTACATTCTCTGTTTACATTTATTAATACTGTTTACTTTTATTACTACTGCTTACATGTAATTACTACTGTTTACATTTACACTACTCTAATATCTACACCACTGCTGATACATATACAGTGTGCTCTGAACGGTCTTATTTAGGGATGCCCAATGTGCCTTACTGCATATGCCACTTTTTGCCTCTATAACAACATCAACTACTACCTCATACATATACTGTGTACATTAACTCATACGCTGCTTTGCCACTTTGCAAATGTCAATGCTAGAAACCTTTAGTTTATTTTAGTTATACTTTTTATACTCTTTTTTATACTAGTATGCAAAAACTCAGGACAGTATTATGTTCATTAAATGTTTAATGTTTTAGTTTTAGAGTTGGTGTAAATTTTCATACTCTTATACCACTATGCAAAAAACTCAGGACAGTGTTAGTTTTACTATTTTATGCTTATGTCTATTATTATATGTTTCAGTGTTTCAATGTTTAGATGTTTACTGTTGCACCGAGGGACTGAGAGAAACGCAATTTCGGTCCTGTGTATGTCCTGTACAGTACATATTGCAGATCTGACAATAAAGTTGACTTTGACTTTTGACTAATGCTTTCATTCTTTATAAATGCTAATAATAATATTAATGAATTTAATTTATACTGTAACGCACTTTTCATTAATGAAAATCTCAAAGTGCTAATGCTCTTTAGAGTGTCAATAAATATGGTCATAGAGTAAATGTTTAAAAATCTGTGACACGTTTAATTGTTTTTGCTCAAATCCTAATTCATGGTTTTAGGCTATTCAGGGCAATCCAACAATAGTTCCCAGATGTATAGCATATGACCAGGTAGTGTATTTATAGACCACTACTGCATTCACTCCCAGAATCCTCGGTGGTTTTAAAGCTGTCTCCACTCCATAAAGTTCTTTACCAATGTCCTGTACTCCCCCTCCCGTCTCTAACTACACCCAACAGCAGCTGAATCATCAGAACATTTCTGCCGTGACTCAAGAGTTTTATTGAAAAACAGGGGTGTAGAAGATGAACAGCAAGTCAAAGAGCACTGTTCCCTGTGGTGCTCCTATGTTACTATTCACCAGACAGGACATTGTCCTGATGGACAAACTATGACCTGCCTCTCAGACAATGTTCCCTCTAAGCTGCACACTTGTGCAATCGGGCACTGTTCACACATTCTCTGTGCACAAGAAAATCTATGCTGCGCAGTTGTGAACTGGCCACAAGGTTATCTCCCATTTAATAATAAACTGTCAGCTTGAGCGTGGTGGTCTGCACAGTCTGTATGCAGCGCCTGATGCATGCAGAGTGGAGGACGGACATCCCCCCTCAAAACAGACCTGTGTCACGGGATTTGACACATAATTTGTGTAGTGACAACAGAAATATACAAAGAGGTAAAAAAATTCATGAAATCACAGGCGAAATTCATTCCAGCCAATCAGCGTCTTCTGGAGTTCAGCGCTACGTGCAAGCTAAGTTTGAAGAAGCTACGTAGCTTCAAACAACCTTGACTTCTAGCGCTTTTACAAGCTTTGTTACAGCATATTTCATCTCATACCGAGGAATCATATTTGGCGTTGTGGATTTATCACATAAGTTTATGGTTGTACGACGCCAATAAAGGTGGTAAGTAAGCTAATCCCACAACTTGTAGCCATTTTTATTATGCTAAGTGTTAGCAAACAGCTGGTCCTCTCTCTCTCTCTCCATTGGATCTCGCTTCTGTGGACTCACGGTGTCCCATCACCACCGACTTCATCCTCCACTCAGTATGGGTCAACCTGCTCCTCTCTCCACCGGTAACCTCTCCTCTGGATTATCCTCAAACCCAGGATCCCTCTCTCTACTCCTCATCCATCTCCTGCAAAAACAAAGTAAGAATCAACTCTTGCTCTACAAATCAATACCATCAATCTGTCAAGAGGATATATTACTCACCGTCTCCCCTTCTTCCTTTCCAGCTGTTCGACTATTAAATCTGCACCTGTAAATAAAATATCACTTACCTTTTTATCCTGCCTCGTGTTTTCTGTTCACTGTGGTTCTGTAATAAATAATTAAAGAAAATTAAATTAAACTTGCTTGTGATAAATGTTCCTGCTTGTGATAAATGTTCCAAATAATATACAAAGTAAAATAAGTAACAACAACAACAACAACAACAACAACAACAACAACAACAACAACAACAACAACAACAACAACAACAACAACAACAACAAACAACACATCTATATATCCATCCATTCTCTTCCGCTTATCCGGGGTCGGGTCGTGGGGGTAGCAGCCTAAGTAGGGAGGCCCAGACTTCCCTCTCCCCAGCCACTTGGAGCAGCTCCTCCGGGGGAATCCCAAGGCGTTCCCAGGCCAGCCGAGAAACATAGTCCCTCCAGCGCGTCCTGGGTCTTCCTCTGGGTCTCCTCCCGGTGGGACATGCCCGGAACACCTCACCAGGGAGGCGTCCAGGAGGCATCCTAACCAGATGCCCGAGCCACCTCAACTGGCTCCTCTCGATGTGGAGAAGCAGCGGCTCTACTCCGAGTCCCTCCCGGATGACTGAGCTTCTCACCCTATCTCTAAGGGAGAGTCCAGACACCCTGCGGAGAAAACTCATTTCAGCCGCTTGTATCCGAGATCTCGTTCTTTCGGTCACAACCCAAAGCTCATGACCATAGATGAGGGTGGGAACGTAGATCGATCGGTAAATTGAGAGCTTTGCCTTTTGACTCAGCTCTCTCTTCACCACGACAGACCGGTACAGCGCCCGCTTCACTGCGGACGCTGCACCTATCCGCCTATCGATCTCACGCTCCAGTTTTCCCTCATTCGTGAACAAGACCCGAGATACTTAAACTCCTCCACTTGGGGCAGGACCTATATATATATATATATATATATGATGATTTTAAACATTGTAAGTAGATTTTCAGTAACAACTCAAGTATAGCTTCAACAGATGATCGATTTTTTTTATATATACTGTATAAAATGTTTCATTGTGATCACTTTTTACCAGTCAGAAAACCTCATTTGTGTGCTACCAAATAGATCAGATTACGTGTTTGAAATTGTTGAGATGGAAGTATGTAAAAAGATTCATGTGAATTGATAGCTCTTTTTCCCTTATTTTCTTTACATTAAACTAGAGTTTTTGTCATACAGTGAAGGTTAGATTGTGGCAATTGCTCAACAGAGTAATATATACAGGTTCCAAAACAAATGAAAATGTTCTTGTATTTAGTTTCAACAGATACAACTGTTTTCCCTGCATGCAGCTTTTTTTACGTGTTTTGCAGAAGTTTTCCCTATTGTTTACATCTGAAGCTTTACAGGTCAGGGGTTGTCTTGGACGGATTTAGCCTGTCTGTTCTTGGAGATTGGTCTAAGGGCAGAACAGTCACATGGTGACTCTGTAATCCTGTTTCACATGCAGACAGGGTTATCTCTTCAGAGCTGGTCATGTTCCACACTGTCAACCTTGTATTTCACCTCAGGTGGTGCATCCTGTTGTACTATACACAAAGAAGAGGAAAGAGAAACATGCAGTGAGGGATAATATCAACATGTAATCTGATCCAGAACAGGCGGATGGATACAAATGATAAAATGTCCTTTGCCATGAAACAGTGACGCAATGCCAGATATATTTACTCAGCTCTTTCAGAGAAGCTGCTGTCTTGGATAAAGCTGACTAATACGACCACTGCTTGCTTGCTTGTCTGTTCTCTGGCTCCTAATGCTTCAAGAGAGCATGTAAAGCTTAATCCCATATTACTGTGGGTATGTTGGGTGTAAAAGCATCTGACTGCCACAGTTCCAAGCAGAGCTTACACATATGGAGCAGACAGATAATCAGAATTTCTGCTTGACGAGCAGTAACTGCAGATGGTACTAATGATTATCCCAGAGGCATTTTAGACTGCTTGCCAGATCTGAATGTCAAGTGATAAAAAAAAAATCAGTATGACCCCACAAATTACACGGTATCAAAATTCAATAAACTGTCTTCTTATTCTTCTACAGTATTTTTGGCTTTTCCCTCTTGTCGCCAAAGCAAGTTATTCTCCTCCATCTCACTCTGTCCTCTGCATCCTCTGTCCTCACTCCAACTACCTCTGTCACAGAAGAGGTGGTTACCCAGAGAAACGGACTGAAGGATTACAGACTCAGAACACAGGATTAAACAATAATTTATTTACAGTGGTAAATGGTCAGTCTATTTACAGGTTGCACTCACTGTGGGTTCAGTGAGAGGAGGTGAGGAGGCTCTGAGAGAGATAATCAAGGTCAGGTCCAAAGAGTTCACAGGTGGGACACGGGTGGAGCGTGGAGGCAGATGGAGGAGTAACTGAAGAGGCTCACAAGGTATTTGCATCCAGGTAAGTTCAGAATGAGCGGTCCACAGGGCAGCCAGGAGAATCCAAGATGTGAGGCACAGGAGGACCAAGGTCTGCAGAAGCACAAGGAGAAATTCACAAGGTAAGCATAAACAATATTAGAACAGATCACCAAGAGGCTGAGAGCACATGTACCATGAAGTAAGTATATGCTTCAGCACTGAATGAAGCAAGCCAGCAGTCGTACATAGTCCTGGTGGTGATTAGTGGAGATGGCTGTCAGCTGTGACTCGTTAACTCTGCCTCAGGAACCAGGGATCTGTGAAAGGAAGAAGCTGGATTCCCCACAGTACCTGCCCCTCAAGAGTCGCCTCTCGGCGATCTAAGGCGTTTCTCAGGATGGGACCTGAAGAAGGAGGAGATGAGGCTGGGATCTAGAATAAAGGATCTAGGTATCCATGACCTCTTTTCTGTACCATAGCCCTCCCAGTCTACTAAATACTGGAAACCCTGTCCTTGACTCCTAACATCCAGGATGCGCCTGACTGTAAAGGCGTGATGGTTGTCAATAAGATGGGGGGGTTGGCAGGAGGGCTCAAGGGACTCTCAGAAACCAGTTTAATCTGAGAAACGTGGAACATGGGATGGATGCGCATGGAGGTCTGTAATTTGAGACGTACGGCAGATGGGTTGATTATTCTGACCACAGGTAAAGGACCAATAAAACAAGTAGCAAGTTTCCTGGGAGTGTATTTGAGCCCTTTAACACCGCTGCTATCGCTGACGATACTTTTTCCACACGTTTTCCCAAGCTATTTTTAGATTACCGTAACTCTGCAACCGTTTGTGCTATCAGAAAAATTCAAACGGTGTTTGAAAGAAAAAAAAGTGCGCTTTTAGGCTCTTTTTGCTACAGTTACGGTAGTCACTCTCCCAGAGCTGCACGCGCCTGGGAAAGCGAGTCTTTTGTCTTCAGCACGAACAGAGTGCAGCTTGAGCAGGAAAAACATGAGCAACAGAGCAGAGATTCAGATAAAACTATGTCAAATCAAGGAATAAAAAGACAATAAGAAGATTCCTGGATGATTTGAATTTGGAGAAGTTTATTTTTGTTCTTCTGAAGAAAAAGCTGAAAAAAACATTTGATCTAACAATCTAATAACTTTTTGAATTTTATTTCTGAATGAATGAGGGCTGTTATTTGGTGGATAATTGTTTTATACTGGGTACATATAATAGGATATAGTTTTATTTTATTTATTATATTTTATTTTGTTTTTGGAATAGTATATCAAGTCTATAACATATAGTATTCATCAGTTTGTACTTTGTTTGTGTAGAAGATAATGAGAAATGTAGGGAGGGGAAATTCGCCTGTAAATAATTTGAATTGTTAGTCTGTTTCTTATTTGTAAAAATAAGTGAGAATAAAAAAAACATTGTAAATATGTTCTATAGTGTTGAAATTGTTAATTTGTGATGCAAAATCTGTAATTCATGTTCAAATGCAGTGTTTTATTTGCATAAAATCTCTAAAATCTAATTTCGCTTATTGATTTTCTTGATGTTAAACAGTTTTAATAAATGGTTTTTAACAAGTATAATGTAAAATAATGCCAGATATTGAAAGATCTAAATATTCTGAACAAATGTGCTGAAGCACTTGTCCATAGAACATTTTCTTCATATTTTCTAGTGAAAAACAAGTAAAAAATGCCAGGCGGAAATTTGAGGCTTAGGTGTAAAAGGGTTAACGTCTCTGGCAGAGAGCCACACCTTCTGGCCCACGTGGTAAGTGGGGGCTAAAGAACGGTGGTGATCTGCATGTCTCTTATTTTGGTCAGCGGTTCGTAGCAGGGCTGCCTTCGTCTGTCGCCAAACTCTACGGCAATGACGGAAATGGTGATGAACAGAAGGGACAGAAACCTCAGACTCTTGGCTAGGAAAAAGTGGAGGAGCATAACCCAGAGAAGCTTCAAAGGGAGACAACCCTGTGGCGGAGGATGTGTGGGTGTTGTGAGTGTAGGAGTTTAGGTAGTGGTCAGTTTACTGACTGTACCAATATTCCAAATGAAAGTTGAAGCAGATTTGATCTGACCCAAATTTCTAACGAGTTCACTCTTTTTTGGATTAAATTGATTAAATGTGACCAGACAAAATGTAATCTCACGAGAAACGTCAACTTATGTCAATTCACCAAGAGATGAACCTTTTATTGACAAAATCATAAAAGTACATCAAACATTTGTATTGAGATTAGCTCTGATTTAGATTTCAATAAACTACAACAGACAGTTAAGGTTCTTATTTTAACTTTCCTGCAGGCACATTTACTTAAGAGCTTTACTGGCTTAAGAAAAATAAGTTTAGATAGGAAGAAATGGGATGAAAGATGGAAGTTTAAATAGAAGTTATTTTGAATGAGACAGGGGGACACTTTTTCCAAACGAGTTCCAGCTAGGCTTCCCGCACGCTCAGCAAACAATCAGTGACTCTTTACCTGGTGATGACCACGTCTCTTGGAGATAAGAGTTGAGAAGCAGTGTGGACACTAAAGGATTGTGTGGTCCAGTAGACGTCCAGTTGACTTCAACGCATGTTTACTGATTCAACAATACGTGAAGCGCGCCTTTCCCGGCAGAAACAAGGCCACGTCCTGAGTATAGTTTCAAAATAAAACTTTCAGAAAATAAATTATTTCAGAAAAGAAATGAGTGAGTTACAGCAAAGCTGTGCTGTAACCCTGGCTGATAACGTAGGTCTAATTGGCAATTGACCACAACGTTCAACCAGTTTCAGAGAAGAACTTAGTTCAGTTCCCCCTTTGCACTGAAGCCAAAATGGGAAGTAAGGGTTTTATGTGTAGGGCTGGTCCAGCCCAATTCACTCCGCTTATTGGCTGTTTTAAGAAAATAAAGGAGTGTCTTTGCAGTTCATAGAGTTGGAAAATCTGAAGGACAGGCAGGAAAACTGTTTATGCATACTCTATCCAAATAAGATGTTTGCTCCAGGTAGATGGGTTATCCTCAATGACAGCGTAAGGTGGCCTCCAACTCTTGGTTACAGCGCTCCAATTGCCCATTAGATTGAGGATGATATGTCAGACTAGTAGAGGCCCCCAGGGTGTTGCAGAAGGCCTGCCAAACCTGTGAAGTGAATTGAGGCCCTCGGTCTGATACCATGTCTGTAGGGATACCATGAATCCGGAAGACATGTTGGGTCAACAGGTGAGCGGTCTCCATAGCAGAGGGGAGCTTGACAAGAGGTATAAAATGAGCAGACTTGGAGGAAAATCTGTCAATAACTGTGAGAATAACAGTTTCCTTCAGAGAGGGTAATCCAGTGATAAAGTCCAGTGATACATGGGACCAGGGATGGCTGGGAGTGGGCAAAGGCTGCGATTATCCTGCTGGGGACTGGTTCCCACTCTTGTTACGGGCACAGGTAGGGCAAGCAGCTACAAAGTCCTTCACCTCCTGGTTCAATATGGGCCACCAGAAGTGTCTCTTAACAAAGGAAAGCATGCGGTTAGTGCCAGGATGACAAGAAAGTTTGTTAGAATGAATCCAGTCTAGCACCTTAGACCTGATAGCAGAGGGGACAAACCTTTTACCGGAAGGACCAGTAACTGGGTTGGGTTCTTATTTCTGTGCCTTCTGGATGTCTTGTCTGATGGCCCAGGTAAGGGAGCCGACCACAACAGAGGGGACCAGGATGCTTTCTTCAGTCTTGAGTCTGTCAGAAGTAGAAAATTCTCTAGACAGAGCATCAGGATTGATGTTTTTGGATCTGGGTCTGTAGGTCAAAGAAAAGTTCAATCTTGCAAAAAAACAGACCAACGAACCTGTCTAGGATTCAACCTCTTGGCATTCTGGATGTAGGTAAGGTTCTCATGATCTGTCCAGATCAGAAAAGGTGTTTTGGTACCCTCCAACAAGTGCCTCCATTCCTCTAGTGCTAACTTTATAGCCAATAATTCTGCTCTGAAGGGCTCAGATGCCGAGAGAAGAAGGCATGTGGATGGACCTTATTATCCTCCTGGGACAGCTGAGATAGAATTGCTCCCACACCCGTGTCTGAGGCGTCGACCTCCAGAATGAATACCGTATTCTCCGGAGGAAAATACGCTTTGTCAAATTATTAACAATAAACAAGAAAAAATTGTACATAATACGCCTCGGTGTTTAATACGCGTCATCGCCACGCGACGCGTCAGCTTTGTCCTGATAAAGATGGCGGCGACAGAAGCAAGCCAGTACGAAGAACTTCACAAGGAAACACGGTAAAAACAATTATTTTTTTGCGAGAAAAAATATATTTCTTAGCTGACTTTATAGAAGACGTGCTCCTGAGTTTAACGAAATGTTCAAATCAGCTGGATAAAAAAAAAAAAAATTGCAGATTTTTATGCAGGCGCCAGGCGGGTCAGACCGGACGCTTTCTTTCTTTAAATTTAGCTAAATAAACGCTTAAAAAATATATTTCTTAGCTGACTTAATAGTAGACGTACTCCTGAGTTTAACTGTGGTGTTCCAGACACAGAAAATAATGAACCTCTACATTAAGATTGTACACAATGCTGTGATAAATATGTTTTGGTGTGGAGGCTGTTATTGTGGGTGTAATAACATGCCGTGCCCGGTGGGGGCGCGCTTGCTGGGCTCCAGTGGGGTTCGACCCACAAAGAAGAGTGATGAGACGTTCACTGCCAGTTCGTAAATCTAAATACAGTAAATAGTTTGCCATGTGCTTCCTCCAGTTGTCTGCTTGAACATTATTTTATTATTCAACCTACATGTGTTATTAATACACAACAAAACTTTGGCGACGAGGATTGGATGTTTCAAGCTGGAAGGCACAGAGTCTGCACACGGAGCGGCTCCATAGAGGCAACACGGACGGTAAAAAGAAAAAAAAAGCCGAGCGTTTTGGGTGAGTGAAAGGACCGCCGAAACCGAGCTAAAAAGATGGCATTTGGAAAGCCAGAAGACTTTCACTTCGAGGAAAGTGAGGAAAGTTTTGATAATTACCGCGAGCGTCTTGAGCAGTATTTTGCTGCAAATGATTTGGACATTGAAGAAGAGAAAACAAAGTCTGTGTTTCTCACGGTGGTGGGGAAAAGATCCCATAGCTTGCTGATGGATCTATGTGCTCCAGATAAACCATCAGACAAAAGCTACAAAGAGTTGGTGGATTTACTGCAGAGACATTACGCACCAAAGACAAACTTTATTGCAGAAAGGTGCAAGTTTCATGGAAGAAATCAAAAAGACAATGAAACAATCAGTGAGTATGTGGCTAGTTTAAGAAAATTAGCAGCAACCTGCAGATTTGGGACTTTCCTAGATGAAGCACTGCGTGATAGATTTGTCTGTGGTGTTAAGAGCAGTGAACTGAGAGACCGGCTGCTCAGCATGGCGCACACCAAAGAGTTGACGCTGCCGCTGGCGATAGAAATTGCGTTTTCTTTTGAGGTAACTAAGGACAGTGCACAGCAGTTTGCACAGAAAGCTTTCAAGGCTCATGTAGTGGAAAAGAAGGTTACCACCAAATACCGTGAAGCTGAGAAAAATACAGCTACAGGGAAGGCCTGTTATCGCTGCAGTGGAAAAGGTCACAACCCGAATGACTGCCGTTTTAAAGAAAGCGAGTGCCATGTGTGTAAAAAGAAGGGACACATAGCTAAAGCCTGTCGCACACGTAAAGAAGGAGGTCGTTCGAGTACCATCAAAGGAACCATGCATCTGGAGGTTAGGAGGAAAATCAACGCTCTCAAGCAGCAGGATGTCGGCGTTCTCAAGCAGCAGGATGTTGGCAGCTGGACCGTTCCACAGTGCCCGCCTGAAGGGATGCCTCAGCATGCAGATCCAGGAAACAGGCACGAGTTTAAAGGGGACCTAGATGACACCCAAATTCTGTCACATCCAGTCACAGAAGACAGAGCAGCCAGTGATGTTGTGGTTCAGTGCGAGATGAAAGCTGCACCAAACTCTGACATTGTTCCAGATCGGACCTTGGACAGTCACAATTTTGATCTGTTTGAGCTGAAAACAGGTAATGAGAACATTGTAAAACCTTATTATGTGTATGTCAGTGTAAATGGGTCAAGGGTGAAGATGGAATTAGACACTGGTGCCGCAGTGTCAGTGATATCTGAAAATCTGTATCAGCGCAGATTTAAATCAGTCAAACTTAGTCCAGCGAATTGTGTACTTAAGACGTACAGCCAAGAGTCATTACAGCTGATGGGCAAAATGGTGGCAAAAGTAAAATGTCAAGAAATTACAAAAAAACTAGAACTGCTAGTAGTAAAAGGAAGAGGCCCTGCTTTGATGGGTAGAGACTGGATTAGCCAGTTGAAGCTAGACTGGTCACAAGTAAATAGAGTGGCTCCAGAAACGGTGGAAGATGTATGTGCTCAGTACGCATCAGTTTTCAACCCTGAACTAGGCAAGTTGAAGGGTATTAAAGCTAAGCTACATGTGGCTCCAGAAGCCGTGCCAAAGTTCCATAAACCGAGAAATGTTCCATATGCATTGAGAGAGGCTGTGGAAAAGGAATTGACTAAATTGGAGGCGGAAGGAGTTATTTCACCCACTAGTTACAGTGAGTGGGCTGCCCCAATAGTTTGCATACCTAAAAAGGATGACAGTGTGAGGTTATGTGGAGACTACAAGGTCACAATCAATCCATGGTTAAACGTGGATCAGTACCCACTTCCAAAAACACAAGATCTGTTTGCTAAATTAGCAGGAGGTCAGAAATTTACCAAACTAGACTTATCCCAGGCTTACCAGCAAGTCCAGTTAGAGGAAAGCTCTAGGTGTTACCTGACTATAAACACTCACAAAGGGCTGTTTCAATATAACAGGTTACCTTATGGGGTTGCGAGTGCTCCCGCAATGTTCCAGAAAATAATGGATCAAGTACTTCAGGGCATGGATGGTGTTATCTGCTATCTTGATGATATTTTGATAACTGGTAAGGATGCAGAAAGCCACCTGACTAACCTAAAAGAGGTATTTAAGAGGCTCGAAAGTTACAACCTCAAGGTAAAACGAGAAAAATGTGAATTTATGCAAGACAGTGTTGCGTATTTAGGACATGTCATTGACGCCACCGGCATTCATCCTATGAAGGAAAAGACAACTGCCATTCAGAAGGCTCCAGTCCCAAGAAATGTAACTGAACTTAGGTCATTCTTGGCTCTGTTAAACTACTATGGGAAGTTTATACCAAACTTATCGACTCTGATACAGCCAATGACGGCATTGCTGCACAAAGAGGCAAACTGGGTTTGGTCAGAAAAATGTCAAAATGCTTTTGAAAATGCAAAGAAGGTTTTTCAATCTGACCAAATCTTAGTACATTTTGATGCAGAGCTACCAATTATCTTAGCATGTGATGCATCTCCTTATGGAGTTGGTGCTGTAATCAGTCACCACATGAAAGATGGAAGTGAAAGACCGATTGCATTTGCATCAAGAATGCTAACAAAGACAGAACAAAATTACTCACAGATCGAAAAAGAAGCACTTGGTTTAGTGTTTGGTGTTATGAAGTTTCATGACTACCTTTATGGAAGGAAATTTCTTTTAGTGACGGATCACAAACCATTGCTAAAAATATTGGGACCTAAAACGGGTGTGCCTACTCTAGCTGCTGCTAGATTGCAAAGGTGGGCCCTAATTCTAGCTGCATACAAGTACGAGATTCAGTACAAAAGATCTGAGCAACACAGTAATGCAGATGCATTATCAAGGTTACCAATGAAACCAAGTGGGGATGTGGTGTCAAACCCTGTTTACAAAGTATCTTACCTTGAAGAGTTACCTATCACTGCGAGGGATGTAGCCAAAGAAACAGAAAAAGATCCTGTGTTAAAGGTGGTGAAACAGTTGGTGTTGACTGGCTGGCCAAAACATGTACAGGATGAATTGCTGAAGCCATATTTTCAGAGACGTTTTGAGCTGACGGTTGAAGATGATTGTCTACTGTGGGGTTTACGAGTGGTGGTTCCCAAGAAATTAAGAGATCAGTTGATTTCTGAACTACATGAACACCACTGGGGAATAGTAAAAATGAAATCACTAGCCAGAAGTTTATTCTGGTGGCCAGCAGTAGATGAGTGCATTGAACAGGAAGTCAGTGAGTGTACCATCTGTCAAAAGCAGCGTAGTATGCCTTGTACTGCACCAGTGCATAAATGGAAATGGGCTGCTAGCCCTTGGGAGAGAATCCATCTTGATTTTGCAGAGGACCACAAGCAGATGTTTCTGGCAGTCATGGATGCTTATGCCAGAGATTATTCCGATGAACACTACTACATCAGTGAAAACCATTGAAACATTGAGACATTTGTTTGCTGCTTATGGGTTACCAAAAGAAGTTGTAACTGATAACGGTCCTCAGTTTGTTTCACAAGAGTTTGAGTCATTCCTAAAAAAAATGGAGTGCAGCACATCAAGTCACCAGCATACCATCCTGCCAGCAACGGATTAGCAGAGCGCTTAGTACAAAATCTTAAGAAGTCGCTAGCAAAGAATCGAGCCGTAGGTGGTATGACACTGGAGCACTGTGTTGCAAAGTTTCTTTTAGGGTACCGAAACACACCCCACACAACTACAGGGAAAACTCCTGCTGAGTTATTTCTAAAAAGACAGGTTCGAACAAGACTGTCACTGATCAGACCTCAGTTTTCTGAGAGAATGCAAAACCACACAGAACCATCTTTGTCACGTGTCAGAGTTTTCACAGTTGGTCAACCTGTATTGGTAAAAAATTACAGGGGAGGGGAGAAGTGGTTAAATGGAATTGTGCGGGAGGTCCTGGGTCCTGTAACGTACAGTGTGGAAGTGAATGGGAAGTGTGTTAAAAGACATGTAAATCAGATTTTGGGTGTAAAGGGAAATCCAGCTCACTTGACACAAACAGACACTTGTACTGGAGATTTTTGGAATGATGAGGATCTCGACACAACCAAAGGTGTGGATCAACAGATGGAAGAAAAAACTGTTGGGAATCAACCTATGGATGTGCCATCAACTTCAGTCGAAGGAAACACTCGTCCAGTCAGGAACCGGCGACCTCCTGATAGACTGAATTTGAAACTGCAACTGTAAAAAAATAAAAATAAAGAGTTTGTTTGTTGTTTGAAAGAAGAAAAAGTGTTTTCTCAATTGGAGAAGTATTGATTTTACAAGGGAGGAGCTGTGGTGTTCCAGACACAGAAAATAATGAACCTCTACATTAAGATTGTACACAATGCTGTGATAAATATGTTTTGGTGTGGAGGCTGTTATTGTGGGTGTAATAACATGCCGTGCCCAGTGGGGGCGCGCTTGCTGGGCTCCAGTGGGGTTCGACGCACAAAGAAGAGTGATGAGACGTTCACTGCCAGTTCGTAAATCTAAATAAATAGTTTGCCATGTGCTTCCTCCAGTTGTCTGCTTGAACATTATTTTATTATTCAACCTACATGTGTTAATACACAACATTAACGAAATGTTCAAATCAGCTGGATTAAAAAAAAAAAGTTTGCCAAATTTTAGGCAGGCGGTCCGGGTCGGACCGGACGCTTTGTTTCTTTAAATTTAGCTACCGGTAAATAAACGCTTAAAAAAATATTTCTTACCTGACTTTATAGCAGACAGTCCCCCTGAGCTCAACCAAATGTGAAATCAGCTGGATTTAAAAATCCGCGGTGTGGTTTACGGTATCTTGCTAACAAAAACAGCTACATCCACAGCCAGGGCGAGCAGCGACAGAGTCAGTCCGACCAAAGGAGGCTTTTTTCGGACACATGCAAGTACACCTCGCTGAGCAGCTAGAAACGTCTGGAAGTGGCCCTCTTCCTCTTCGCTCTCTGAGTCCTCTGCTGCTGCCCAGAGCGCCCAAAACTGGTACTGCACCATTTTTGCCCAAAATGTAAAACGGCGAATCAGAGCGAAAAATTGGTCTAAAAATATGGGAAAAAATCCATAAATAATACTCTTCGGTGTTTAATACGCTGGACATTCAAATGAGCAAAAGTACAGCGTATAATACACCGGAGAATACGGTAGTCTCTCAGGATCTGGGTGACAAAGGATGGGAGTGGTGGAGAATAGATGTTTAAGTCTTTTAAAAGCCATCTCAGCCTCAGGAGTCCAGGAGAAGTTCCCTTATCAGTCAGTCACTCGCTGCAACATATTGCCATGGGAAATTGCGCCCCTGCGCAATTACCTGAAGGAATACATTCATGCCTTTATGGCCAGGGCGTCAGCCAGAGTCCCAGCCCTCTGGGTATTTAAGATGCGGACGCCCATCCTACTTTCTCTTATTGCCCTTCACCTCGCTTAAACCTGAACTTCGTGGGACTTCTCTGTTGTCACATCACTCGATTAGAGGCGAGCTTGCTCCCTACGCTGAGCGTACAGAGAAATTTTCCTGCGTACTACTGGGCTGGCGAAAGCTAGTCCAGCGTTTTCTACTTACCTCGAAGCTTTCTTCTCTCTCCGTAGCTGCTTCGCTCGACGGCGCTAACTGCGTCACAACGCTCCCTGCTAACTATTAGCAGGCTAGCCAGCGAAAGCGACACGACGGAGAGGACGTCTTCGAACAAAAGGAAGCTAGGAACAGCCTCGACGCTTCTCTTCTTCGGACATGGCTCCCGAGAAGGGAAAACGGAGGACAAAGATTCCGAAGAAAGCCAGCAGGACGGCGAGCCCTCGCTCGCGCCCCTGCCCCAGCGGCTGCGGCTACTCCCTGTCGGCTACGGACACCCACGAGGCCTGTCCCGTCTGCCTAGGGATTCTGCACGCAAGAACAGCGCTGGAATCCAACGACTCCTGCTCCCACTGCTGTCGGATGCCGGCGGCCGTGAGGAAACGCCGCACGGACGCATTGGCTAAAGCATGGAGAAGGCCGCTGTGCTGAAGGCCGCAGGCCCAACAGAACTGCTCGTTCCTGAACCGGAGTTCGAGAACACGGATTTGGAATGTAACGGTAAGGTCGGGGATGAGAACGTGTCTGACTCCTCGGTCCCCGTCGAGGACTCGACGCCCGAAGTGTCTGACCAAGACGCTTAGTACGGTTGCGGAGGGGAAAGTGTGGATTCCTCCCAGAACCTAGCGCAAGTTCTACCGGAACCGGACGTGTCGGTCCCTTCTCTGTTCGACTTGTGCCACAGAGCCGCGAACGCACTTCAGGTCACGTGGCCGGACCCCACGCCTCGCCAACAGGTTACGAGGCTGGCGGGAAATTACTTCTACGCGAAACAGCAGCCGACGACGTCGCAGAAAATGCCCATTTTTCCTGACTTCCTGATGGAGCTCATGCGTTCCTGGGTGGAATCCGGAGCTCCCATGACATTGCTGCTCTCCCGGTTCCTGGGTGTCACCGGAATGGAGGCAGCAGGTCTCGCCAGCGCACCCCAGATAGAGGAGACCCTAGCGGCTCATCTGGCCTCCGAGGCAACGGGGGCGAAGCCAGCACTGCCCAACAAGGCCGGCCGCGCTTCTGAGAAACAGCTCGACAAGTGCTACCGGGCTCAGGGCTTCGCAGCTCGTGCGATGAACGCTTCGACCATGATGCAGGCGTACCTAGCAGAAAAGCTGCAGGAGCTCCAAGTAACAGTAAATGAACAGGCCACAGCAGAGGCCCTGGAGGAGGCCTGCCGGGCCTCTGAATTTTTGTTCCGCATGATGGGGACAATAGCCATCACGCAGGGCAGAGCAATGGCGGAAATGGTTGTCGCCCAGCGCCATCTTTGGTTGACCTTAACGGACCTCCCGGAAGGCCATAGGTCTCTCTTCCTCCAGCACTTGATCGAGCCGACGGGACTCTTCGTGGGAGCTCTGGAACGCATCCAGGCCAGGCTGGAGCAAAGGCACAAACAGGCGGAAGCCCTCCGCGAGAGGCTGCCAAGAAAAAACTTTGCCCCCCCCAGGGAAGCCATATGTCGCCCTCCGCAGAAGAGACCTGCTGGCGACGGAGAGCCTTTTCAGTCTCAGGCGGCCCGGCCGAGGGCCTCTTCGATAACCCCAGGTGGTAAGCAGATTCGGGCCTGATGAAACAGGACAAACTCATGACTTTACAGGTTTGCCCGCCCATGTGGTACGGGAACCTGACCTTTTGAGCCCAGACTTCACTTGTAAAACACTACAAGGAGCTGGTGACGTAACACTGTTTCAGGCATATACAAAAATAAAAGTACCAAAGCATAGACTGCCCTGGTTCTTGACTCGAGCCCCACTTTTGTGAAATACAAACTACTTGGTCAGACTATGAACCGCAGTAAGACACGCGAGTTCTGCCTGAGACAGTCAGATCTCGCAATGTCTTCTGTTGGGCAGACCAACCTGCTCGAGAGCACGCGAGAGGGGTCGAAGGCCACCCCTCCCGCATTCAAACATGACAAGCAGCAGTTAGACATGCCTTCCAGGCTCATGGCGCATGCGCAGGCCTAGAGGGCGTGTCTGCCAAACGAATGGGTCATGACGACGATGTGTCATGGACTCAAGCTGCAGTTCGTCAAAGGACCGCCCCCCTTCACGGGGGTGCTACAATCAAATATTAACCCAGCACGCGCACACGTACTGAGGGAGGAAGTATTAACGATGCTACAGAAAGGAGTAATAAATTTGGTCCCGAAACACAAACTACGCTCCGGTCACTACTGCAAGTACTTCCTGGTGCCCAAAAGAAATCAATCCCTGAGGCCGATCCTGGATCTCAGGACCCTGAACAAGAGAATAAGAACTTTCAAGTTCAGGATGCTTACACTGCGGCAGGTCCTCCAGTCTGTGAGACCTGGAGATTACACATGTACAATGGATTTGAAGGACGCCTATTTCCATGTGGGCGTGTGGAGGAGGCACAGGAAATTCCTCCAGTTTGCTTTCGAAGGGAAGGCTTACGAATTCAAAGCCTTACCCTTCGGTTTAAAGACTGCTCCTCGTACATTTACTAAATGTCTGGATGCAGTCCTGACCCCTCTTAGGAATCAAGGAGTCAGAATTATGAACTACCTGGATAACCTCCTGATTCTGGCCGGAAGCAGAATACAGGCCCAGTCACACTCCTGTAGGGTGATTTCTAACCTGGAGTCTCTCGGTTTTGTCATAAACCTACAAAAGAGTAACCTGATCCCATCAAGGACTACCGTATTTCTGGGGGTACATGTCGACACCATCAGGTACAGAGCATGGCTCTCAAAGGAACGTGTTTCCTCGATTCACCATTGCCTGGCAAAGTTCAAACTGAATCAGCAGGTCCCCATGAAAACATGCCAACGCCTCTTAGGCCTCTTGGCGGCAACCATACCCTGTGTGGCACACGCATTGTTGAAAATGCGGGCCCTACAAATATGGCTAAACCAACAAACATGACCTGCCCTGCTTGGTCGAGCATGAAAGGTTAGAATTGATTCAGATTTCCTGAGGGTCCTGGAACCTTGGAGAAACTTGTTTGTTTTCACGGAAGGGGTCCCTTTAGGTAGGGTGTCATCCCGTGTGTTCATCACGATGGACGCCTCGAAAACAGGATGGGAGGCAGTCTGCAGAAATCAGAATGCCCAAGGCCTTTGGAAAGAACAGGAAGCGAGATTACACATCAACTTCCTGGAATTGTTGGTCGTATTCCTGTCAGTAAAATACTTTTTTGGCAAAGGTCTGATTGCAGGACAGCACGTCCTAGTAAAATCAGATAACAGAACCACGGTGTCCTTCATCAACAGGGAGGGGGGACAAGATCCCAAGCCCTCCTCGGCCTGACGCAGAGGATGCTCACGTGGTGTGCTCCAAGAATATTGTCGCTCAGGGTGACTCATGTTCCGGGTGAACTGAATTATGGAGCGGATACCCTCTCGAGAGGGCCTCTTTTGGCGTCAGAATGGAGACTGAACCCACGAGTCGTGGAGCAGGTCTGGTCACGATTTGGGAGAGCCTCGGTGGACTTGTTCACATGCAGAGCTAGCTCACAATGTGACCTCTACTTCTCTTTGAAGGAAACAGATGCACCGTTGGGAACGGATGCTTTGGCCCATGATTGGCTAGCAGGGGTGCTGTACTATGCTTTTCCACCTGTCCCTCTGATCCAGGTGACACTGGAACGTGTACGTAAGGGAGCCCTCTCCCTGATACTGATAGTTCCCAGGTGGCCGCAGAAACCGTGGTTCCCGGAACTGATCTCAATGTTGTCAGGGATACCATGGCAATTGCCTTCTTACAGGGACCTGCTGACTCAGGGACGTGGGCAGCTTCTACATCCACGTCTGGAGCTGTGGCAGCTTTCAGCCTGGCCACTGAAGGGAACTGGCTGAGGGCCTAAGGCTTGACTGTTTTTTCAACAAAAAAAACCCACAACAACAACAACAACAACAACAACAACAACAACAACAACAACATACACAGGGGAGACCCTTGGTGTTTATGTTTACTTGGGAGAAGTTTTGTGGAAGGGTTCCCCTCTCCTCTAACAGGTCTCCAACATCAGGATGGGCCCCCTCTGACAGTCCTAGTAAGTTGTCTGTTCAGGGAGCAGATAAGGGACTTATACGTGCCCCTTGTGTGTATGAAATTTTTGCCCCTGTGGGACCTGAAAGGTCACCCTGTGTTTGAACTGGGTTCTTTACCTACACATTGCCATCTGGTTTGCCAGTGGCTTAAGGGGTCTCTTTGCTCTTTTCCTCCTGCTTCCCAAATTTCCAGAGAAGAAGGAGATGGTGGGCAATCACACTAGCGGAGCACGTTTGTGCTACCTCTAGCTGGTGTTTCATCAATATGTCTAGTGGTAACATCAGGTTGATGTTTCTACATGTGGCATTTTCTTCTCAGACTGTGCCCTCTACATACCTTGTAGAGAACGGCTGGGAAATGCCTGTTGTATTAAGGCAGATGTTCTCACAAGCATGCATTTTACTGAGCATTTAAAGGGCGTGAATGGATTACGTTCCCATAGCAATATGTTGCACCGAGTGACTGACTGATAAGGGAACTGAAAGTTATGCACCATAACTCATGTTCCCTGAAGGAAGGGAACGAGGTGCAACATAGTTGGCCCTTTCAATGCTGAAAGCTCGGTGAAGTGCATTTTGGAGAAAGTAGGATGGGCGTCCGCGTCTTAAATACCCAGAGGGCAGGGACTCTGGCGTGACGCTGACGCCCCGGCCATAAAGGCGTGAATGTATTCCTTCAGGTAATCGCGCGGGGGTGCAATTTCCCATAGCAATATGTTGCACCTCGTTCCCTTCCTTCAGGGAACATGAGTCATGGTGCATAACTTTCAAGTTCTTAATGCGGAGGTGAGTTGGGATGAACCTTCTGTAAAAGTTAGCAAATCTTAAGAACCGTTGCAGCTGTTTATGGTTCTCAGGAGTAGGCCATTCCTCCACAGCCCTATTCTTCTCAGGGTTTGTGCGAAAATGTCCTCCCTCGAAAATAAACCCCAGGAAAGACACAGAGGTGACATGAAACTCACACTTTTCTGCCTTTACAAAAAGCTGGTTCTCAAGGAGTCTTTGAAGTACGGCACGTACGTGGTCCTCGTGTTGTTTCATGTTGTGGGAGTAGATGAGTATATCGTCTAAATATACAAAAACAAACTCATTCAGGAAATCTCTGAGTACAACAAGTGCTTGGAACACGGCAGGGGCATTAGTGAGACCGAAAGGCATTACTAAATATTCAAAATGTCCAAGTGGAGTCCTGAAAGCGGTCTTCCACTCATCCCCCTCCCTAATCCTCACAAGATGATAAGCGTTACGCAGATCTAATTTAGAAAAGATGGTGGCTGAATGCAACTGTTCATGAATTGAGTCAATGAGAGGCAACAGATATTTGTGCTTTATGGTACCGTAATCTGGTTAAGACCATGGTAGTCAATGCATGGACGTAAGGTTTTATCCTTCTTAGATACAAAAATGAAACCTACCTCTACAGGGGAGGTAGATAGGTGAATGATACCCGATGCCAGAGACTCTTCAATATAATTCTTCATAGTGTCCCTCTCAGGTCCTGATAAGTTAAACGGCCTACTAGTAGGAAGAGTAGATTACAGTTAACCCTGACCTACGGCGCCTGCGACCTACGGCAACCCGGACCTACGAACGTATCATATTTAATAAAAATGTGAAATTATAAAAAAATATATATATATATATTTTTTTTTGTGTTTAAATGTTCTTAATTTCATGTGTACAGCACTTTGTTGCAGCTGTGGTTGTTTTAAAGGCTTTATAAATAATATTTATGATAAAAATGATCATTTCTGATCATTTTTATCATAATTGCGCAATAATTGTACAACTTCCGGTCATAACAGTAAATGCAGCGGCAGCCATTTTAGGTCAGTCATGGCTCCCGGCAGCCGGCTTTGAAGACTGCGTGACCCAGGATTGCCTCATATGGATTAATTACTAGCTGGAAACGGCTCTGTGAACTCTGTGGATGTCTCAGGCAGCCGCGGATTGATCGCCGATCGCTCAGTCATTGCCGCGCCGCGCTGCCGCACGAACACCTCTGGACTGATGTCGGCTTTGACCACCTCAAAGTAAGAAATTATATTTTTATTTAATTTATATTTTTATTACTGTACTGTACAGTATTAATTAATTACACTGTGTTAGGTATGTTAGGATAGGCGAAGTACAGTACTTGGTACCACAAAAAAAAAAGGACATCCCGAGTGACGAGTGGACGGACCGACCTGCGAACAGATCGACCTGCGAACGGTTCTTAGGTCCGGAACTCGTTCATAGGTCGGGGGTTACCTGTAATTGCACAATAATAATAATAATAATAATAATAATGAATTCAATTTATAACACACTTTTCATTAACAAAAATCTCAAAGTGCTACAAAGTGCAACTAAAATCAAAGATCAAATAAAAACAAGTGATAAAATCAAGTAAAATCAATGATAAAACAACAAAAATCAATAATAAAATCAATTAAAAATAATGATAATATCAACTAAGATCTAAGATAAAATCATGCGGAGGCAGAGTAGGCTTGCTTAAAAAGAAAAGTCTTTAAGCCTTGTTTAAATCATACAATCATATGGACGATGTGGAGGTAACAATAGAGCCTTCTCTTTATTGAACACAGCGCCCAATTAATGATATACAGAAGGTACTTTATTTAGATCAGCATTCTGTGACTGAGGATTTCCTATAGAAGTCTTAGGCACAGCAGAGCGAAGGCAGTTCTTAAGACAGAATGTACTCCATTTATCCACCCTCTTCTCAGACCAGTTTATCAAAGGATTATGTCTCTCCAACTAGGGAAAACCCAATATCAACTGAGTAGTGGGAGAGTAAAAAATGAAGAGTTCACCTCTTTCGTGGTGATTACCGGAGGTGATGAGGTGAAGTCCTTGGACCTTCAGGTGAACCTTGGCAAAAATCTGTCTAGTGAGCCCGGCTACAGTCAGGGGGGTCTGGAGGATCTGGGTAGGGATGAATAGTTGTTCTACCAAGTCACTGCTGATGAGATTTTGCTCTGCGCCAGAGTCCACGAGGGCTGCAATAGGTAATTTAATGTTATTATTCAGGATGATAGTAGGCCATGTTAATCGTGAAACAGGAGAACAAGAAATACACTTTCCAGTCCTAAAACGTTGTTGTCTCTCCTCCAGGGACAACCGGGTGCAACCTATCTGCATAGGTTCTTATTCATCTTCTGGGGTTAGTTAGAGTTTGTACTGAAAACACGGGGTCGAGCGGAAACCGGACATGGGTGGACGCTGGGAGTTGTAGCCCCTCTCCTTGCTTCTTTCATTAAAGCGATTATCAACTCTAATTGCCAAGGTGATCAGTTCCTCAAGAGATTGGGGTTCGTCTCTAAGAGCGAGTTGATCTTTAACTCTTTCTGACAATGAATTTAAGAAGGTGTACTTCTGATAGTACACCTTCTAGTACATCTTCTAAAAAAATCTAATTTGGATCCCAACATTTTTTCTAAGCCCAATTTCACACCTCCCTTTTCTGTCTAAAGTGCTGGAAAAAGCAGTTGCTTCTCAGCTGCAGGACCACCTACAGCAACACTCTATATATGAGAAGTTCCAGTCTGGATTTAGAGCAGCTCACAGTACTGAGACTGCATTGCTGAGAGTTACCAATGATGTCCTCATGGCTGCTGACACTGGTTCTCCCTCCATCCTTGTCCTCCTTGACCTCACTGCAGCCTTCGACACTGTGGACCATAGTATCCTCCTCCACCGTCTTCATGTGGAGGTCGGTCTCTGTGACACTGTCCTGGACTGGTTCAAATCTTTCCTCTCCAATAGGCTGGAATGTGTTAGTCTTGGCAATGCCACTTCCCAGACAGTCTGTGTCTACTGTGGTGTTCCTCAGGGGTCAGTTTTGGGGCCCCTGCTATTTTCCCTTTACATGCTGTCTTTAGGTCAAATTATTAATCAGTTCAACATTTCTTTTCACTGTTATGCCGACAATACACAGCTTTACATCAGGACTGGAACATCCTCATCTTCCCCATTGTCATCTCCATCTTCTCTCACTGCCCTCTCTACCTGCCTGGAGGAGGTAAGGGCATGGATGAATCAGAACTTTCTTCAATTAACACTGCTCCAAGACTGAGGCCATAATGATTGGCACCCCTCACCAGGTACAAACATCAACTATAACAACAATTTCCTTTTCTGGACAAGACATCCCCCTCTCCACCTCTGTTACAAATCTTGGAATAAAAATGGACTCTCATCTTACATTCGAAAATCACATTAAGTTTCTGTTTAAAACCTGCTTCTTCCATCTTAGAAACATCTCCAGACTTCGCCCATCCCTAACTTTTTCTGATGCTGAGAAGCTCATCCATGCTTTTGTCTCCTCCAGGCTCGACTACTGCAACTCCCTGTTTATTGGAATCCCTGGCAAAATCCTTCAGAAGCTTCAATATATTCAAAACAGTGCAGCAAGGGTTTTGTTGAGAGTTTGTAAATTTGAACATATTACACCCATTCTCCAGAACCTCCATTGGCTTCCTGTCACCTACAGAATTCAGTACAAAACTGCTCTCATTACACACCAATGCTTACACGGAACTTCACCTGATTATCTAAAGGACATTCTTGTTAAATATTCATCCACCCGGTCTCTACAGTCACAGAACAGTAATCTCCTTCATATTCCGAGAACCAATTTGAGGACCATGGGAGACCGGGCTTTCAGTGTGGCTGCCCCCACCTATGGAACTCTCTTCCTGACTGCCTGAGAGCTCCACAGTCACTGGTTGACTTTAGAAGCGGCCTGAAGACCTTTCTTTTTAAGCAAGCCTACTCTGCCTCCTCATGATTCTATCTTTGATCTTAGTTGATACTATTATTGATTCTATTTGTTTTATTTGACCTTTAATTTTGTTGTACTTTGTAGCACTTTGAGATTTTCATTAATGAAAAGTGCGTTATAAAATTCATTATTATTATTATTATAGTGAGATCGCCCCAGCCCGTCTGTGAAGCCATGATGCGGAAACGTAGAGCGTGCTCCGACACAGACCTCCTTCTTTGTTGGAGGTTCAACAGATGTTTCACTGCCTCTTCGAAGGTCTGAAAACCGGTTTGTTTGAAAAGGTTTTTAACTCAGCCATAGTACTGACAAGAGGGGGTTCAGGTTGCTGGCCTGTGGGACAGGAAGAAGTTGTAAGAGTTTCTGATTAACATTGAACATCATACCCCCAAGTTCTCTTAGATTGGACTGGTTAGATTGTTGTTGGGTCAATATTTGTTGTAGTATGGATTCCAATTTATCAATATGTGCAATTTGTGGATCCAAGGCATTCTGAGAGCATTCTCCCTCAGTCACGTTCTGGGTATATTTGTTTGGCTGAAGCACTTCTGTCACAGGAGAGGTGGTTACTCAGAGAAATGGACTGAAGGATTACAGACTCAGAACACAGGATTAAACAATAATTTATTTACAGTGGTAAATGGCCAGTCTATTTGCAGGTTGCACTCACTGTGGGTTCAGTGAGAGGAGGTGAGGAGGCTCTGAGAGAGATAATAAAGGTCAGGTCCAAAGAGTTAACAGGTGGGACACGGGTGGAGCGTGGAGGCAGATAATGTCAGTGGAGGAGTAACTGAAGAGGTCCACAAGGTAAAGTATTTGCATCCAGGTAAGTTCAGCATGAGCGGTCCACAGGGCAGCCAGGAGAATCCAAGATGTGAGGCACAGGAGGACCAAGGTCTGCAGAAGCACGAGGAGAAATTCACAAGGTAAGCATAAACAATATTAGAACAAAACACCAAGAGGCTGAGAGCACATGTACCATGAAGTAGGTAATGCTTCAGCACTGAATGAAGCAAGCCAGCAGTCTTATATAGTCCTGGTGGTGATTAGTGGAGATGGCTGTCAGCTGTGACTCGTTAACTCTGCCTCAGGAACCAGGGACCTGTGAAAGGAAGAAGCTGGAAACCCCACAACCTCCATGTCCTCTCTTACTGCATCCATGTACCATATTTTCCAGACTATAGGTCGCACCTTTTTGCCTAATTTGCATGCCCTGTGACCTATAGAGAGGTGAGACCTATTTATGGATTTTTCCCCATGTTTTTAGACCCATTTTTGGCTCAGATATGACCGTTTTTTATTTTGGCCAAAAATGGTGCAGTACCACTTTTGGCCGCTAGGGGCGCAAGCACCAGAACCGTAGTGGCTGGTTTCAGAAAGGCTGGCATCCTCCCACCATCAGCTGGAGCTGCTAAGGACTCAGGCCCTGTACACACGTAGCCGGATATCAGTAAAACCGAACAGTTTATCATGCGGTTTGGCCTTTCATCCACACGTGAACTCTGGTTTATGTAACTATAAACGAATAATTAAAAAACTCCGACCAAAGTGGAGATTTGAGAATTCTCCGCTTTCGAGTCTGTGTGTGGACTTTCAGAACCGGAGGTTTATGCTCCAGCTGGAGCAGCGCTGACGTCACATAATGCTCGGAGAAAAATAAAAGCTAAAATGTCAACATACCTGCTCTGACATGATTCCCAGTCGGACATGATTCCCAGTCGACATTTTCCAGCGTTTTATTAACTTTGTACTCCAACACGGTATTTAATAGTAGTTCAACCTCGCGGTCTGTCCACACAAATGAAAAAAAAGAAAGAAATAATAACAGGAAGTTGTGGTTGGTTTGAAGGGTTGTGACGGCACTACACTGCCACCTATGGGTTCAGCATATTCATTACAACGCTCTGTGGTGAAAATAACCGGGGACATGTAGACGAACATTTTAAATATCTGAACATGTATGTACAGAGATATTTTTTTTGTGCAGATATTCGTTTTTCAAACACCAGGCTACGTGTGTACAGGGCCTCAGACAGCGGTGAGGGGGAGGAGATGGAGGGACAGGGACCTTTGACGATGGGGAAACCTTCCTCGTTCTCTGGCTGAACTTTTTGCAAGCGACACAGAGGACGAGGAATTCGAAGGGTTTGAATAAACAATTTGTTTGAATAAAAACCGTAAAATAAATATCTGTTTCTGTCATCTTTATGGGCGGGTGAGTGTGTAGTAATTTCAAAGCAGCTTTAGAGAGAGAGAGTCTTTATTGTCATTTGCACCGCATGTGGTACATGTGATGAAAACGAGATTATGTACACGGGGTCCCAGTTACATCCAACAACAAATGCAAGAGAAAAACAGTAATAACATCTAGAATTAACTAAGAAAAACATCAACTAGTAATACACTAAGCCTAATATAGTGGGAATAAACAGCAGCACGAACATGAGTTTGTATGAGCAGATGGTCACAGATGAACACAGATGAACACAGCAACAAGAAAACAGATCAGCATCAGCATGATGTGATATTTTGCAGTGTTTATTTTATTTTTTTTTTTTATTTATTCATGAGTCTAACAGCCTCAGGGTAGAAGCTGTTCCTCAGTCTAGTGGTTCTACACTTGATGCTCCTCAACCTCCGTCCTGAGGGGAGTGGGGCAAAGAGTGAGTGTGCTGGGTGAGTGAGGTCTTTCATGATGCAGGTGGCTCTTTTCCTGCATCTGGAGGTGTAAATGTCTGTGATGGTGGGGAGACTGACTCCAACAGACTTCTGTGCAGCCTTCACCACTCTCTGTAGAGCTTTCCTCTCTTCAACTGTGCAGCCTCCATGCCACACGTTGATGCTGGAGCACAGGATGCTCTCCACTGCACACCTGTAGAACGAGGTGAGAACTGGGCTGCTCAGACCAGCACGTCTCAGCCGTCTGAGGAAGTAGAGTCTCTGATGACCTTTCTTGATCAGGCTGGTGGTGTTGTTGCTCCAGCTGAGGTTATCATTCATGTGTACACCCAAGTATTTGTAGCTGGAGACCACTTCCACTGCAGACCCACCTATTTTCAGTGGGGCATGGGTGTGTTTGTTCCTTCTGAAGTCCACAATCATCTCCTTTGTCTTCTTCACATTCATGTGAAGATTATTCTCTTTGCACCAGCTCTCCAGATGTTCCACCTCCTGTCTGTAGCTGGACTCATCATTGTTTGTGATGCATCCCACCACCGCTGTATCATCTGCAAACTTAACAATATGACAGCCTGGAAGTGTGGCTGTACAATCATATGTGAGCAGAGTGAACAGAAGGGGGCTCAGCACACATCCCTGAGGAGAGCCAGTGCTGAGGGTTATGGTGGAGGAGGAGAAGTTGTGGATCTTCACGGACTGTGGTCTGTCTGTTAAGAAGTCTAGTACCCAGTTACAAATAGAGGGGCTTAGTCCAAGTGTAGATAGTTTGTCTATCAGAGTTTGGGGGATCATGGTGTTGAAGGCAGATGTGAAGTCCACAAAGAGCAGACGCACGTATGAGTCCTTCTGATCCAGGTGGGTGAGAGCAGTGTGGACCACGGAAGAAATGGCGTCCTCTGTTGATCGGTTCTCACGGTATGCGTATTGATGAGGGTCCTCGTTGATGTTGACGGTTGCCTTGATGTGGGACATGACCAGTTTCTCAAAACATTTAGCGACTATCGGGGTGAGGGCCACCGGTCTATAGTCATTCAGACCAGTCACTGTGGAGCTCTTTGGGACTGGGATGATGGTCGCGGTCTTCAGGCAGGTGGGAACTGACTCCAGTGCAAGTGAGGTGGTGAAGATGTCAGCCAGCACCTCACAGAGCTGGTCCGCACATTCCTTCAGAACTTTCCCTGGGATGTTGTCTGGTCCGGTTGCTTTATGAGGATTAATCTTTCTGAGACTGCCTCTCACTTCTGCTGCGGACACCCTGAGATGCTCTTCATCTGGTGATGAGGTGAGTCTGGTGCTAGCTGGTCTGTTTGGATCATCAAAACGTGCATAAAACTTATTGAGGGCATCAGGCAGAGATGGGTCCCTGGGGCATTGTTTGTTCTTGCCTTTGTAATCTGTTATGCATTTAATACCCTTCCACATGCTCCGTGGGTCTTGTGAGGTGAACTGTCCCTCGATCCTCTGTGCATACGTGGCCTTGGCCTTCTTAATGCCATCCTTCAGTTCTTTCCTGCTCTTTCTCAGTTCCTCTTTATCTCCTGACTTGAATGCAGTGTCTCTGGCTGCTAGCAAGGCGTGAACTTCTTTATTTAACCAGGGTTTCCGGTTCGGGTAGGATTTCACATATTTTTTTATGGATACATTTTCAGAGCATGTACTGATGTAGCCCAGGACTGAGGAAGCGTACAGTTCCATGTCCACTGAACTTCCATCAGTGGCTGCTTCTCTGAAAACAGACCAGTTTGTCTTCTCAAAACAGTCTCTCAACATGGGGGAACTATCTTGAGGCCAGATTGTTATTTCTCTTTGTTCCGGCTTTGAGCGCCTGAGTGGGGGGAGTTGTCTTGGTGCCAGGATCAGAGAGTCGTGATCGGAAGCTCCGAGCGCTGGGCGTGTCTTCGCCGTGTATGCCCCCTTTACATTTGTGAAGACTTGGTCGAGTGTTTTATCTCCTCTCGTAGCTGTGAAGACGTTCTTATTGAAGGCTGGGAGGGAGACTTGGAGATCTACGTGATTGACGTCTCCGCAAACAATGAAGAGCCCCTCAGGATATTTACATTGCAGCGAGGTGAGTAAGTCATGAATCTCTCTCTGGGCGTCATTAGCATTAGCATCGGGTGCTATGTAAATAACGCTGATTACGATCACTGAATAGTCACGTGGCATATAATGCGGCCTACATCTTATTGTGATCAACTCCACGGCAGCTGAACAAGCTCTTTTTATCACAGCACAGTTCGTGCACCAATCTTTGTGTACGTAAATACAAACACCACCACCTCGCGTTTTCCCCGTAGTCTCGAAGCACCGGTCTGTTCTGAAGAAGAGCCGGTCGTCCAGCTCGTAAACAGAGTCTGGAGTCTCCTCAGAAATCCACGTTTCCGTAAGACAAAGCACGGAACATCTTCTCATCTCCTCCGACGTGGTTACCCTCAAACGAAGTAGATCCATCTTGTTGTCGAGTGAGCGAACGTTAGACAGGAAAAGAGCCGGCATCGGGGGTTTACCGGTTATAGCGTCTTTCCGCATTCTCGTCATAATTCCTGCACGACAACCCCGCTTCTTTCCTCGTGAGCAGCGCTTCCTTTTCTTTCCCCTGGAGTGCATCTGCTTCCAGAAGGACGTTTTTAGCAGGTCCAATCTTCCGAGTTCTGATTTGAGTTCGTTGCTGATTTCAGCTGTGCCCTGTGGTAAATCCGCTCCAATTCTTAACAGATCAGTTCGGCTGTAATTCACCCGCAAAACACGCGCAGAGTCAGGTACAAAAACACTTTTAAAATTACTAAAAACTAGAGATGATCCGGGAACTCGTGAAGCTGCGGCTGCACTGAGCGCGGCCATCTTGGCTTTAGATTAGATTTACACATGTGGAAAGTCTTTCATTAGATTTACACATGTGGAAAGTCTTTCATTAGATTTACACATGTGGAAAGTCTTTCATTAGATTTACACATGTGGAAAGTCTTTCATTAGATTTACACATGTGGAAAGTCTTTCATTAGATTTACACATGTGGAAAGTCTTTCATTAGATTTACACATGTGGAAAGTCTTTCATTAGATTTACACATGTGGAAAGTCTTTCATTAGATTTACACATGTGGAAAGTCTTTCATTAGATTTACACATGTGGAAAGTCTTTCATTAGATTTACACATGTGGAAAGTCTTTCATTAGATTTACACATGTGGAAAGTCTTTCATTAGATTTACACATG
Source organism: Garcialebias charrua (assembly GCA_038048925.1). NCBI lineage: Eukaryota > Metazoa > Chordata > Actinopteri > Cyprinodontiformes > Rivulidae > Garcialebias > Garcialebias charrua. The sequence continues at coordinate 2,127 of JBBPBX010008409.1, read as the reverse complement.
TGGAAAGTCTTTCATTAGATTTACACATGTGGAAAGTCTTTCATTAGATTTACACATGTGGAAAGTCTTTCATTAGATTTACACATGTGGAAAGTCTTTCATTAGATTTACACATGTGGAAAGTCTTTCATTAGATTTACACATGTGGAAAGTCTTTCATTAGATTTACACATGTGGAAAGTCTTTCATTAGATTTACACATGTGGAAAGTCTTTCATTAGATTTACACATGTGGAAAGTCTTTCATTAGATTTACACATGTGGAAAGTCTTTCATTAGATTTACACATGTGGAAAGTCTTTCATTAGATTTACACATGTGGAAAGTCTTTCATTAGATTTACACATGTGGAAAGTCTTTCATTAGATTTACACATGTGGAAAGTCTTTCATTAGATTTACACGTGTGGAAAGTCTTTCATTAGATTTACACATGTGGAAAGTCTTTCATTAGATTTACACATGTGGAAAGTCTTTCATTAGATTTACACATGTGGAAAGTCTTTCATTAGATTTACACGTGTGGAAAGTCTTTCATTAGATTTACACGTGTGGAAAGTCTTTCATTAGATTTACACATGTGGAAAGTCTTTCATTAGATTTACACGTGTGGAAAGTCTTTCATTAGATTTACACGTGTGGAAAGTCTTTCATTAGATTTACACATGTGGAAAGTCTTTCATTAGATTTACACGTGTGGAAAGTCTTTCATTAGATTTACACATGTGGAAAGTCTTTCATTAGATTTACACATGTGGAAAGTCTTTCATTAGATTTACACATGTGGAAAGTCTTTCATTAGATTTACACGTGTGGAAAGTCTTTCATTAGATTTACACGTGTGGAAAGTCTTTCATTAGATTTACACGTGTGGAAAGTCTTTCATTAGATTTACACGTGTGGAAAGTCTTTCATTAGATTTACACGTGTGGAAAGTCTTTCATTAGATTTACACGTGTGGAAAGTCTTTCATTAGATTTACACATGTGGAAAGTCTTTCATTAGATTTACACGTGTGGAAAGTCTTTCATTAGATTTACACATGTGGAAAGTCTTTCATTAGATTTACACGTGTGGAAAGTCTTTCATTAGATTTACACATGTGGAAAGTCTTTCATTAGATTTACACGTGTGGAAAGTCTTTCATTAGATTTACACATGTGGAAAGTCTTTCATTAGATTTACACATGTGGAAAGTCTTTCATTAGATTTACACATGTGGAAAGTCTTTCATTAGATTTACACATGTGGAAAGTCTTTCATTAGATTTACACATGTGGAAAGTCTTTCATTAGATTTACACATGTGGAAAGTTTTTCATTAGATTTACACGTGTGGAAAGTCTTTCATTAGATTTACACATGTGGAAAGTCTTTCATTAGTTTTACACATGTGGAAAGTCTTTCATTAGATTTACACATGTGGAAAGTCTTTCATTAGATTTACACATGTGGAAAGTCTTTCATTAGATTTACACATGTGGAAAGTCTTTCATTAGATTTACACATGTGGAAAGTCTTTCATTAGATTTACACATGTGGAAAGTCTTTCATTAGATTTACACGTGTGGAAAGTCTTTCATTAGATTTACACATGTGGAAAGTCTTTCATTAGATTTACACATGTGGAAAGTCTTTCATTAGATTTACACATGTGGAAAGTCTTTCATTAGATTTACACGTGTGGAAAGTCTTTCATTAGATTTACACGTGTGGAAAGTCTTTCATTAGATTTACACATGTGGAAAGTCTTTCATTAGATTTACACATGTGGAAAGTCTTTCATTAGATTTACACATGTGGAAAGTCTTTCATTAGATTTACACATGTGGAAAGTCTTTCATTAGATTTACACATGTGGAAAGTCTTTCATTAGATTTACACGTGTGGAAAGTCTTTCATTAGATTTACACGTGTGGAAAGTCTTTCATTAGATTTACACATGTGGAAAGTCTTTCATTAGATTTACACATGTGGAAAGTCTTTCATTAGATTTACACATGTGGAAAGTCTTTCATTAGATTTACACATGTGGAAAGTCTTTCATTAGATTTACACATGTGGAAAGTCTTTCATTAGATTTACACATGTGGAAAGTCTTTCATTAGATTTAATGTGGAAAGTTTTTC
>JBBPBX010008408.1:39189-55301 GCA_038048925.1 Garcialebias charrua | reverse complement strand
ATTGGGGGTGGGGGGCTCTGTTCTCCAGAACCACTCTTCCATTAAAGGAGCATTTTCAAAAAACGAGCAAAGCAAAGCTTTGAAACTCAGAATGTATACACATAGATAAAATACACATCAATACACAAAATTTAAAGATAACATTGAATAAGTGAAGATCCCTTGATTTATGGAAACTGTGAATAGCTGCTGTTTGTTGTCATGGTTATATTATGTGTGGGTTGTCGTTTGTGAAAACAAAGACAAACACATGAGACTTACAGGAATTCAAAAAAAATAAAAATAAAAATAAAATAAAAACTTTTGAAAAAGACATTTGTTTTGACCAGTACTTAATTTGTAAACCAATCGATGCCGGAACGTGAAGAGTGGGCAGGCTGGCTGGAGGTGGGGGGTCTGGAGGTCCTCCCGCAAAAATTTTATATAAACTACCGGTTGATGCCATTTCCTGCATTTTGGTGCATTTTAACAGGTTGTTAAACATATACATTTACCTACATTTGTAAACACTCCACTTCTGTCAAGCATAACCTTCCAAGCCAACTCTTCTCTGCTGAATTCACTAACCGTGCTTCCATCTATTTTCAATTCGAATTTTGAGCGAATTTTTGAAAATTCGCAAAAATGTAAATAAAAATTAATGCGAATCAGAAGTGTTTCCATCAACTGGCTTGAAGCGAATCCACCAGGCCACGCAAAGCGGCATTACGTCAGACGTCAGCGTTACGCACGTCTACAGTAAACAGGAAGTAGCGGTTGAAAACAGGAACCGAACCACACATCTTGGCAAAATGGAGAGAATATTTCAGGAATGTGTTGCTATCGGGTAAGTTGTGTTTATTCTGTCATGCCAGCTAGTTTTATCGATGTTACAGTGGAAAAAGCTGATCAGTCACATGACGTGAATGTTCGCTACGTCAGAACTGAGTCGGCAAATCTGTTTCCATCTCTCGTTTTGCGCATCAGCTCTGTTTCGAAAAACCACCTCAAGCGAGTGTATCAACTTTTTTGCGAATTAGAGGAAGTTAATTCGAATCGTGCCGTTTCCCTTACAGCTTTTCTGATGCGATATTTCAAAATGTGCATCAAGAAACCTTGATGGAAACACAGCTAATGTCTGACACCACATGCCTCCAGGCGCCTCCTCCGTCTGTTCATTGCAGCTGCCGCTGTACTCCTGCCTGCATACGACTGCCTGATCCGCTCGGCACTCACCCCCACCACTCTTGTAGAGGCAGAGATTTTTTTAATTGTAGATGGGGAAATGCTACTTGGAGCGGCAGATCATATGTGATATTAAGAAGTTGCAAGTGGCTGTTATGTTTAAAATTAGAGTTTATGATGTTATTTTCAGTTTACATATCCAATATAAAACGTATTTGTTTTATTTCTTCACAGCTTTATTGTTAGTAAGCATGAGAATGATCGGATCCAAGCAGTTATCGGAGCGCACCCTGTCAAAATAAGAGCGTTCCTGGATCCTGCTCAAATTAAACGCTGGTTTTGACCTCCTATTGGGTTTTTAAATGCAATTTTCATGTAAAATAATACAAAACAAACTATTTTAAAGACTTGAATCAGCTCAACTCTCCCCAAAAATGCAGTAAAGTATGTCGAGCCAAACTTGGTGACTTAACCTGTTTCAGTCAGGTTAACCCAGCTTGCAAAGGATCTGGAGCCCCCATTCCCTGCAACTGTCCAGGACTGGAAAGGGGAAAACTGTAGCATGTGAAAGGTGTCACATCTGATCTCGGGACGCAAGGTGAAATAATTTTCCTGCTTTCAACACAGTCTGGAAGTTGAACGTGTAAAACACATTTTCACATGTGAAAGCTGGTGACGAACAGCGAAAAGGACATTTCCTTTGGGAATTTGGAGCTGCAAGTAGAAGCTAACGGGTTGTTTTCCCAGGTCACTCCTTCGCTACATGGGGCCGTCTTAGGAAAAGTTTTAAAAGCAGGTTTTGCCCTGATGCTCCTCCCTCAGTAACACTCCTGCAAATCCCTTTTCCCCCCATTCACAATCCAGACACACAAAAACATTCATCAGGTTTTAACAGGCTTGATATGAGTCGTGCCTTGCTATTAATTAATATATATATAGATAGATATTTATATATTGCAACACTTGCAGGCATCTCTACATAGAAACTCCAGAGCGGAGACCAGTTGGAGGGACAAGATGGTTGGGTGGACAGCTTTTATTCTGGCCTTACAGCTGCTGTTAAAACTCTGTATGCACGTGGAGGCCCAGGCTTTGAGTGAGTATTATTCAAATTGATTTAATTTGCTTTTAACCTGTTTTTTTTTTATTATTATCATGTTGCATTTTCAATTTTAGCCGCTCGTTGGTGGCTGTGAAAGAGTTTTGAGCCATTTTTTGGTGCAACTAATATTTCAGCACAAAAAATATATATATATATATTTTATTGTATTTTTTTTAAAATCCTTGACGTAAAGTAATTCTGTCTCTGTCTTTTTGTCAAATCAGTCAAAACAGATTTGATTGCACCACCACTTTGTGTTTTAACACGTGGGTTTAGGGAGTAAGCAGACACTGTGAACGCAGATATCGTTTTCAAACCCAAAGGATTAGACACGGTGAACGACCCTCGCTGAGGTGTGATGAAAGTGATAAACATTCCTGTCAGTCGTCGAGATGAGTTGAACGTTGTGTGTGTTTCTGTGTGTGTGCTTCTGCAGATGTTTAGAAAACCAACCAGCCATATCTGCTTCATCAGATCAGCTTTCAGGAGGTTTAGCTCTCTGGCACACATTTGTTTAAACTAATTCCCAGCTTGATCACACACATGGGAATAATTAGAGATGATAACACTGAACTTCACACTCTATTTGTTCTGCCTCCGATACACACTCACAGTCACACACACTTGACCAAACCGCTGAAAACATGCATACATGTTGATGTTTGTAGTTTTCACCCGGGAACTTAAGCAACCTTCGATCATTTCAATCCTTACGGTGCCCAAGTGGTTGGATAAAATCAGATTATTCATCTTTTATTACCCATGACTGGTTGAATAACTGGAGTTTATTGCATTAAAAAAATATGGAACCAACTTAAAGCAATGCTTCAATTTTAATTCAGAGGCACAAAGCTGAGACGTAATCATCTGTAGGCGATATTGAAAATATCGTTCATTTTTAACATCCCAAGGAGGACGTCACACGTTAAAAATTGGAACTCATTTTTTAGTTTTAAACACAGAAAATCTCTGTTGAGTGCCAAAACGTCGTCCGACTATTATTTCTGATTAGTAATATTGCAGTGCGAAACGGATCTCGAAATTAATTTGTAAATAAATGAGAGGGTTTGTATTTGCAAGGAATTAATTACCTTCTGCGTCTGGAGATTTTGAGTTCATGGTTTAGCTGCCCATCCCCCATCGTCGGCTGTTCTCGCTTGCAGCTCATGAGGAGGGTTTAGTCACAGCTTGGTATTACTATTTCATGTGCAGAGTTGTTGAATTTTAGTAGATTTTCTTCAACATTTTTAATAGAGGCCACAGAAGAATAGTAACTTTGTTTAGCTTTGTTATTTTCTTGGAAATATTACTGCTTCAGGATGAGTCACTGGTGAAGAATCTTGTTGCAGAAGGCTAACTTGTTAACATTTTATAAGGGTGTAACCTGAATCGTGTATTCCTCCTAACTGGGGGTTTTGAGAAGCTGAACCAAACTGTTTTCGACAGCTTCAAGTCTAACAACAACAATCCAAGAGAGGATTCAGTTTGACGCAATAAACAGATCACCACACAAATAAAATCAATAAAGAACATTAATTATAACACCAGCATCTTCTGACTAACTTTAAAAAATATATGGTTCAGATTATTTAAAAATCGGTTTCTGTGGAGTGTTTATGAGTAGCTATTGTCTTACCTGCAGGAGACAGCCGTTGGAATGATCTCAGTCTGAAGAATTGTAAAGTTTTATGAAGGAGCCAAGTTCATTCGAGAGCACATCTCCATAAGCTAACACCAGTCAAACATCAAAAAGCTTAAAGATGGACAAGCAAATAGTGCATTAATAATAAATAAATAAATGCTTGATGCTTTATGCATTCCATTTTGCAACTTGTGTTCCACATAGAAAGTGTTGCAATGAACAATTTTAAATGAAAATAATTATACAGGTAGACTGAAGCTGATTTGAGCTATCGGTATCTTAAATCAGCTTTGGAGTGACGTAAACTTGACTCCTCGTGCTAATTTCATCCTGTTTTAGAGTTGCATTCTGGCCTAAAAATTCGGACCCGGCCCGACCTGAACCCATAGGCATTTTGTCCGACCCCAACCCAACTAATTCAATGTAATTAGAGGTCTGAACCCGAAAAAAAAAACCTGACATGTTATTTTATTAAGATTTTACTGCTTTTGTAAGTAAATTAGTTTGACGGGAAAGTTTTCAAAACATATTTCAAAGAAAAGAAGATGTAAGATTTCTTGTTCATGAACAAGAGTCAGCGGATTATTATAGTAGTTATAGTTGTCCATCTGAAGCTTCACTTTTTTTTCCTCTTTCAACCGGCCAGTCAGCGGACGCACGCGGCTGATGATCCGGTCATCCATCTGAAGCTTAACGGAACATTATTTGACCTCTTTCAACCAGTCGGTCGGACCTGAGCGTGCACCTGACCCACATCAGCACATTTCACTGTTCTGGCTTTGTAGAGCGAGTTCTCCCATTTTTAGCTTTTGTTTAATACTTTCCAGCTCCATTATGTCACTTGTTGTGGGTCATTTGCAAATCCTCAGATGTAGGGTGGGCGGGGCCACATGCGCAATTGTTGCGCAATGCACCAGCGCTACTCTCTCTCTCTTCACTGTCTGATTAACTGCTGCACTCTGTTTTATTTATTTCTCAACCTCAACATATAAACTTACTGCCTCCTCCTCTACAAGTAGATGAACACAATTTTATATCATGCATTCTTTTTTTAAATTTTTTATTGTGATGTATGATTCATAAAACCACATCAAAAGCCCAAGACCGACCTGGCCCGCCCATCAAGCACATCATTTTGGCTTGACCAGACAAATTTTGGGTCGGGTCAGGCACGGGCTTGAGTCAGAAATTGCAACTTTATCCTGTTGTTCTAAACTAAGATTGTTTGACCCCTGTCTACTGCAGGTAAGATATTAGTTACTCATACCTACTTCTGTTGTAAACAATTACTGAAAACGTACTCAAATTCAGACCAAGGCTGACACACACGCACAAACACAAACCCAACAACTTCATAACTTACTGAACCACTCCTTTGAAATAGCTACAAAATGAGAGTGGGAATACTTGGATTTGACAAACATTTACATAAAAAAAACATTTTATACAATAACTTCACAGTATAAGTTTTGTAAAAAAAAAAAAAAAAGAGATCAATACAGTAATTTCAGGAATTAATCGAAAAAGTAAACTGCTAATTATATAGATTTGTTGTTTGTTGTTTTGGTTTGGTATCACTAACGCAAAACAAAATTATAGACAGACATAAAGTCCACGTTAGGAATTCCAATGTTCAGAAACTCGAGACTATAAAAGGTTTATTTGTGGGCCAGACTGGCAGACGTTCATTTTCATTCACCTGCTACGTTCAGGTTTAATTACAGTGTACTATTATTTAGTTTTAGTCACTTAAAGATCATTTTTGATTCATTTAAGCATCTAAATCACTTAATGAAGGTTAGAAAAACATAGTTGGATTACAAAAAAACATTCAACAATGTTGATGTCCACTCAGGCTTTTAAGTATAACAACTCACTTCCTTGAGATAAAATACAATACCTCTGTTTTGCATAGAAAGGTACAGTTCTTGTGTATCTGCTAATATACGATTCACTTCTGAATATTATGTTGGAATGCTAAATGAAATAGATAATTTAGAAAGTTAACTTTAACGTATGAGGTTAAGGAAAAAAAAACATGTCAGTGCAATCACCCGACAAGAAGCAGATGTAGACAGTCTTGGATCATAAAATATATTGAATAAAATATATTGGATGTCCATTAACGTTGACATTAATGAGACTTCACTCTTTATGTTAATCACATCCTGGTGCTTGTGATATATTTCCGTCATCCGTGTGAGACTTTGACATGATATTTTTTAAACGACAAATCTCAACTTTCTTCACAGGAAAACTCCATTGTGGAGCATTTGTTAAGCAGAGAAATGAAGAATGTTTCACCATTTGCTTACTTTAAAGTAAACTACTGTAGCCATAGCAGATTTATGTGCCAGCTTGAAGAGAGGGACAAGCTTCGAGCTGGAGTAGTTTTATGACGCTTGAAGTTTGAGGTTAATCACGGGGTGATGGGCGGCACTTTCTCAGGGTGTTTTGTGGAAGACGTCATTGACCCCTCGGAGCGCCCTGTCCAGAAGACTTTTGAACAACAGAACTGTTTGCTGTCTTTGTGAGGACATTTAAAGGGTACAGTAACACTAAAGATATGAAACATACATGATTGTGTTCTTTTGTTTTGTTTGGTTAGCCTAAACATTTTATATTTTCAAGTACAAAAAAAATCATATGAAAGTGTTTTTGTCATGGTATAAAATAAATCCAAACTTTTGGAGACTCAGTCTCATTTCATTGCGATTTATCTGACAAAACATTCTCCGTAAAACCATGAAAGGAGGAGAGAAACAAAAAATAAAAAAAATAAAAAATAAAGGCAGGATGGGGTGGTGTATTCTTGGCTAACGCCGGCCAGTCTCTGCGACCATTTGGGAGTAATTTTGCTTCCTCAGAACCGAGGGCCTTGCCGACTGCTTTATGGCACTTGTGTATTTGTGATGCGTGCAAACATTGGACATATCCAGTGGTCTGCTCAGCTCCCAAGTCACTTTATTAAAGAGCAACTCAAACGATAAGTGCTTTCTCTCTTCCTCCGCGTCCAGTCAGCAGATCCTCTGAATTTTGTCAAGCTTCTGCAAGTGAATAAAAACCCATCAGCCATTTTAAACAGGGATCAAATAAAAAAAGTAAATACCGGTAAATACGAAAATGCAAATTGCCACGCCATTAGCTTTGATTTGTTGTAAAAAGCTGCCTCTTTGTGGTTCCTTTGAGCCTGCCAAGTTTTTGCTGCGGCTTGCAAGAGCAACAAACACTTGGACGACATCATTATTTCCTTGTCGACTCAGAACATGTTTACCCCGACAACAGCCGTGTGTGGCTTTAGGCCGTAAATGTTTACATGTTATCATCTATTGCTCATGTGATTAACCGTTTCTCTTCTCTGTATCCTTGTCAACAGTTTATGATCTGCTCACATCGCCCGACTGCTTGCCAGACCTGCTGCAGGGCGGTCTGGCCGAACAGGGGGTGACCGAGGCTTTCATCCTAACCTCCTTCAAGCTGCAACCCAAAACTGGAACCACTGTGTTTAGTCTGTACAACCCCAGGGACAACAGCAAATACTTTGAGTTCACAGTGATGGGCAAGCTCAACCGAGGTACTAAAAATATGAAGAATACTTCATCAGTAGTTGACTACTCAGTGTGATATTAAAGAAACAATCCAGATGTTTTGAAGCAGTTTGCAGAAAGGTTACAAACAATAATATAGACTGCTTTGTGAACCGCTTTAGTTTGGAAAACTTGATTTAATTTTGAGTGGACTGATGAACTAACAGCTAGCAAAACCAAGGTCAAAGGAGACTGCTGTCCTCTAAAAGAACTGGAACCTCAAACATATAGTGGTTTAAGAAAATGTTGGTCTAAACTTTTACTTCTCTTGTAATGCACACGAAAAGCATACAACATGGTGCAAAGCATATGACAGGGTGCAGAGGGAGGAAGTGTGGTATTGCATGTCTGGAGTGGCAGAAAAGTATGTTAGACTGGTACAGGACATGTATGAGGACAGCAGGACAGTGGTGAGATGTGCTGTAGGAGTGACAGATAGCTTCAAGGTGGAGGTGGGAGTGCATCAAGGATCGGCTCTGAGCCCCTTCTTGTTTGCTCTGGTGGTGCAGATGAGATCAAGCAGGAATCTTCATGGACTATGATGTTTGCAGATGACATTGTGATCTGTGGTGAGAACAGGGTGGAAGAGAACTTGGAGAGGTGGAGGTATGCACTTGAAAGAAGAGGAATGAAAGTCAGCCATAGTAAGACAGAGTACATGTGTGTGAATGAGAGGGAGGAGGTGGAACAGTGAGGCTACAAGGAGCAGAGGTCACAAAGGTGCAGGACTTCAAGTACTTGGGGTCCACTGTCCAGGAAAATGGGGAATGTGGTAAAGAGGTGAAGAAGAGAGTCCAGGCAGGATGGAGTGGATGGAGAAAAGTTTCAGGAGTGATTTGTGACAAAAAGGTGTCAGCAAAGGTCAAAGGAAAAGTTTACAAGACAGTGGTGAGACCAGCTATGTTGTATGGTCTGGAGACAGTGTCATTGACAAAAAGACAGGAGAAAGAACTGGAAGTGGCAGAAATGAAGATGCTGAGGTTCTCCTTAGGAGTGACAAGGATGGATAAGATCAGGAATGAGATAATCAGAGGTACAGCACATGTTGAACAACTGGGAGATAAAGTTAGGGAGGCCAGACTGAGATGGTTTGGACATGTCCAGAGGAGGGACAGTGGGTATATTGAAGAAGGATGTTAGAAATGCATGGATGTGGTCAGAGGACATGGAGTTAGTTGGAGTGAGGACAGAAGATGCAGAGGACAGAGTGAGATGGAGGACGACTCGCTGTGGAGACCCCTGAAGAGGGAAAAGCCGAAAGAAAAAGAAGAAGACTTGTATTGCAACGCACAGTTAAATGGGCAAATGCTCAGACTAGCTATTAGCTTGTGTAATTAGATTAGAAATAAACTATTTTTCTATGCAATGGTATTTCAAACAGCTTTCTACACCAGACATTATTTCTTCAAAACCTTTGTGAATAACTGTGCATATAAATTCAAAATGATCTGTTTTCCTCTAACTGTTGTATTACCCACCGTACTTTAAAACAAACCTAGAGTAAACGTTTTGTTTTCTGCGCTGCCTTGTCCTCTCAAAGCCGTGTTACGTTACCTGCGGAGCGACAAGCGAACGAGCTCCATCACCTTCAACAACCTGGTGCTGGCAGACGGCCTGCAACACCGACTGCTGTTCCACCTGAAGGGGCTGCAGCAGCAGCCGGGGCCAGGCGGGGTGGAGCTGCATCTGGACTGCAGGCTGGTGGAGACGGTCAGGGACCTTCCGGCTGCGTTCCGAGGTTTACCTGCAGGGTATGGTATGGTGGAGCTAAAGACGATGCAAGCCAGGGATCAGGTGAACTGTCACAGTGATTATACAATAACGGCTCCTGTCTCAGTCATGCCTCTGCCATTTTAGAAAAGTGTCCTTTTTTGTTCTGTGCTAACAGGAGAGTTTAGACGAGCTAAAACTGGTGGTCGGGGACATGTTTGAGAACGTTGCATCATTACAAGACTGTCATTTCCAGCAAAGAGACTCGGTCCAAACTCTGGGTAAGATTCTTTGAGTGGAAACAAATGCCCGTTGAGACGGCTGAATGTTTCCCAGGGTAACACTTTGAGCCATAAAATAGTAACGTGCAATAGAGCTGATGAGACACCCACTGAGAATCTACCAGCCTCTGAGTTTGTTCAACCAATTTAACAGTTTCTTTCTATAGGGGTCAACACAAAGCAGCTTTCTAATCAAATGCAGGAGTTAACAAAGGTGATAAATGAACTGAAGGAGGTGCTCATTCAGCAGGTAACCACCTCAAACAGTTCCTCTGAGACTACTGAAGTCCTGCATCTTCTACGCTGACCTCCCTGCCTGACAACACAACTGCAAATTAACATCACACTGTTTTTTTTTTATTTCTTCCTCCTTCAGGTTAAAGAAACCTCTTTCCTTAGAAACACCATCTCTGAGTGTCAGGCCTGTGGTAAGAACATAAAGCTCAGTCAGTCCATCAATAGTGAAGAATATATTTAACCATGTTCATAAAGATTGTTGTGTGAATGCTGTTTTTGTTTAGGAATCAAACTACTTCATAGTTTGTGTCAGTTCAATCATTCATACAATATATAAAAATGTTGCATTCTTTCAGGAGATGTGTAATATGATTTTAGTTATTTTTTTATTATTCACTTTAAAATACTGGACTAAAGTTAGAAATATTTTTACGTAAAAATACACTGATTTCTCTTCAGCTCTTTCAAAACAATGTTCTTTCTGAAATCTGCTTTAGCTTAGTTGCTCTATTTAAAAAAAATTATGCTGCTTTTAACTTTTAGCTACATTTTAGCTACTACTAGTATTTTGGCTTTGAGCTATTATTTCGCAACTGTTAGGTTTTACATACCATATTTTCTGGCATATAAGTCACAGTTTTTAGCATAGATTTGTCAGTCCTGCGACTTATATATGTTTTTTTTTCCATATTCATAACTCAATTTTTGACTGATGCTTTAAATTTCTAAGAACTGCAACAGCGAGTCCTCCCATGTGCGCTCGCTTCACTCAGCTGGTGCATGCGGAGGAGCGCTGGAGAGCTAGCGGCTGCAATGGATGGCTGGATGGATGGATGGATGGATGGATGGATGGATGGATGGATGGCACCACACCACAGGCGAAATGAAGCTGTTTTAACCATTAAATAAACACAGAATTTCATTCAACCTTTATTTAGTCAGGTAAATCTCATTGAGCCTCGTGGACTCATTTACAAGAGCGACCTGCTACAAACTAAAGAATGATGAACAGTTAGAATTTTCTTAAACAATAGAAAAACACAAGAGAGAAATACAGAAATACAGATTTTTTTAACAAAGTACAGTATCAAAAACTAGCAAAACATTATAAGGTAGATGTATAAAATCAAAGACAGGAACATGTCTGCATTGGTTTTTGCCAGGATTCCAACAGATTCTTAAAACCATTTAGAGAGGTCAGGGCCGAGAGCTTCAGATCTTTTTGTAAGATATTCCATGAAGCAGGAGCAGAGTAGGAGAAGGCCCTTTTTCCAAGTTCAGTCCTCACTGACGGAACACTGCAGGTGATCATGTCCTGAGAGCGCACGCTGTAGCTGCACTCACGCAAAGACATGTAGGAGGAGATGTATGAAGGCAGCAGACCAAGAAGTGATTTAAAGATGAAAATTTAAATACAGTAAATGCAAGTGGTGACGCATAATAAATGTGACTTATACGCTGGAGTTATGGAGCTGGAGACTTATTTATGTATTTTCCGCTTCATGATGCTTTTTTGACTGGTGCAACTTATTTGCCAGAAAATATGGTATTTTAGCTCTTATCTGTTGGGTTTCCTTCTTTTAGTTTGTGACCTATAGCTTTTTACCCTTTGTGCTAACATTTTGCCACATTTAGCTTTTAGCCAGTCTTTTGCTCTTACAGTATTATGCTTTTTACTAGTGCTCTACTTCTTTTAGCTATAACAAACTCAGTTTACGTCACTCAGTATTCACCCTCCATTTTCCTAGAAAATGCCATTTATCAGGTTAAAAATATTTTTGTTTTCTGTTTAAAGGTCTTGGTGGTAGTGAGGTGGAGGTGGTGAAACCAAGATGTACCCCGGGTGTCTGTTTCCGTGACGATATGTGTGTTGAGACAGCGACTGGTGTTGAGTGTGCATCCTGCCCAGACGGATACACAGGAGATGGTTTCAACTGTGATGACGTAGATGAGGTAACGTTGAACAAGAAGTTGTTTCCTTGTGAGAATTACTTCTAGCTTTGATCTGCATAATTAAGAACATTTAATAAAACTGTTGGTATCCTGGTTCATACATACTTACCAGAGTGCGGTTTAAATACATCAAGCTGGCTCATATTATCTTCAGTGCATTTGCCTCATTCAGTTCCTAGCTTTGGTTTGAGATGACAAAAAAATGAGGTAAACATCACTAATCCACTTCAAGGGGTGTCCACAAATCAACGTGTGGAAAAAATGTGGCGTTGGAAATTTTTTATGCATTTATTTGATAAAAGATAGCTGTTACAAAATAGCTATAAGCTGTGTGGAAGAGGTGTGTCCATTAAAATATGCTGCTGAAAAGTTTGACTTCAAGCCAAATGATTTCCTGAACCTCTGAAATTATGATAAAATGTTATTTGTTTATTTATTTTTATTCTTTAAGAACGTTACAAAATAAATCTGGCAAAAAGACCAAAAAAGACTTGGACTGTAGAGGGAAAATCTTAAAAAAGAGAAACCATTAAAACTACTACTCTGGCTGTGTTTTCCTATTTGTGCTCACCTCTTCCCTGAGGGTTAGAGCTCCTTCAGCAACTTCTTTCTTACAGGAGCAAAAAATGTCATCAGACCAAAAGGCTTTTGGGAGAAGACCTGAGAGAAACACATTTATTTCTGCTGCCTCAGCACCGCTTGTGTCCTCCTTTTCTTACAGTGCCAGTTTAACCCCTGCTTCCCCGGAGTGAAGTGTGTGAACACCGCACCAGGCTTTCGCTGTGACGCCTGTCCGCTGGGCTACGTCGGCCTGCCAGTCGAGGGCGTGGGCATTGTGTTCGCTCAGACTAACAAACAGGTAACAACAAACGTTAAAGTTAAAACCAGATAAAATAGGGAATTCTGTACAACTTTTCTTAAAATTAGGTTTATTCTTCATGTTGGTGTTCAGTAATTGAATTAATGTAGTATTAGTACTGTATAAGATAAATACTGCAAAGAGAGAAAAGGCATTGCAGTGTAACTAAAAAGCATGTTTTCAAAAATTTTAATGTTGTTTAGACAGTCTTTAATTATTACTGGACATGAAATTAAGAGAAAATAAGCCAATGTTACAACCTGAAACCATTTTTATTTTCTCAACATCTAAAAGTGTGAATTCAAACAACTAATAAATAAAAATTCAAGCTCAAAGTACCGGTACAAAGAAGATAGATGTGTCTCCCCCTGATGTTCATCAAGAAGGATCCAGGTTGGGTGAACCTTTATTGGCTATTCTTTTCAGACTTGGAGGCCATATCCTTATTTTCATTAGTTTGGGCTAACATTTTAATCCTATGTGGGTTTTTTATTACTGTATTATTATTCCAGCAGTACTCTGTAAAAAAACTGAATTAATGACATATTTTGAAATTGTATGTGTTTTCATGAATAGACCCTGGAGATGTAAGACCTTACAATTTGAGGAATTTTGTACCAAGGTTAGATTAATAAAACTAGATGAATCCTGCCAACTACATTTTGTTTCAAGGCTAAAATGACCAGAATTTACTGCTTAAAACCTTTGAGGTTGTAATAACACTGTGGCCTTACAAGTACATTTAAAAGATAAAGACGAAATAATAAACTGACAATGTTGTGATATATTAAATTTAAAGTTTGCTCTCTGTGTGATTTTAACATAAGAAAAATCCCCTTTTATCTGAAATATGTTTCATTATAACTCAGACACAGAATGTGAACTCACAACATGTTTGGAAATGTAGATTAGATTATAATACGCAATCAATTTAAACCAAAACGCATTTAGTTGATTACAAGCTGCATTTTCCTCCACTTGATGTTTTCTTTTGCTACATGCTGATTTTTGAATTCAATATTTATGATTCACTACTAATATTAAATGAATAGAAAACATACCTGTACTGTATTATCAAAGAGTCGTTTAGTAAAAAGTGTTATTTAACATTTGTGTACAGATTACAACAATGCGTAGTTTAATCACCTATCCACCGCTTTAACAATGTAGTACCGGTATGCTTTCATTTGGAGAAAAAACGTCATAGTTAAACCAGAAAGCATATTTCAGTCAAGTTTAAAATTATAGCAAGCACAATTCACCATGTTTTTAATCAAATCATACAGTGTTATTTAATAATATATTCATCAGTAATTAAATATTTATAGTACCCATTAAAGCTACTGTATAAATGAAATAAAGGCTACTTACAGGTAATTACGATGTGTGAATGTCATTTGCTCCAACTGTTTGTTATTTATTTGTTTGTTTTAAATTAAATTAAGTCACATAACATTTTGATACATTTATTTTAATTTATTCATTTCAGGTTTGTGATGACATTGATGAATGCAAAGGACCCGACAATGGAGGCTGTACTCCAAACTCAATGTGTCACAACTCTATGGTAGGACTGCAATCAAACCAGTGTACATGTCTCAAGCTGGACGTTTTACTTCAGTCCAGTTGCTTTTAAAAGGAATTCAAATGCAGCTGTCCCATTTCCCCCACAGGGCTCCTTTTACTGCGGCAGCTGTAAGACAGGTTTCACAGGGGACCAGGTGAAGGGCTGCGAGCCGGAGCTCAGCTGTGGAAACAGCCTGACCAACCCCTGTGACACCAATGCTCAGTGTTTTCGAGAAAGAGACGGCTCCATCTCTTGTCAGGTGGGATTTTAGCCCAATCGCACATTCTTACAGTCTACACAGAAAGTTCACACATATGGTGGGGGTCTGTGAGCACTTTCTGTGAGGTGTTTCATTTGCTTCCAAAGTGTGGAATTGGCTGGGCCGGCAACGGATACTTGTGCGGGAAGGACACTGACATTGATGGGTATCCCGATGAGAAACTCAAATGCAAGGACCCAAGTTGTAAAAAGGTAAGGGAAGGTTTGATCAGAAAATAGTGTTTTGCTGAAAGGACCTTCATTTTAGCTGTGTCTCTGCAGGATAACTGCATGTTTGTTCCAAACTCTGGTCAAGAGGACGCAGACAGGGACGGCATGGGAGACGCCTGTGACGACGATGCAGATGGTGACGGTATTCCAAACGAGCAGGTTGGTTGTTCACGAACAGTATATTTGAATTTGACATCTTACATTGTGACACTAAAACCTGTCTGTCTCAGGATAACTGTCGGTATAAAGCCAATGTGGACCAGAGGAACAGTGATAGAGACAACCACGGCGACGCTTGTGACAACTGCCGCTTGGTGGAGAACCCTGACCAAAGGGACACTGATGGCGATGGCAAAGGGGACACCTGCGATGACGACATGGATGGAGATGGTACGACAAGAAATTACATCACCTACCCTGACGTTCTTGTTATGTAACCACTATCACTGAGGACTCATTGTTATCCTTTTTCATGTTCTCACCATGAATTATGGAAATAATCCTGCATGGAGGGTTTATAGTTTGTTCCAGATCTGTCTAAATCATGCTGTTTGAATGTATCACTGTGTGACTGGTTTTTATATGTAAGTGGAAGCAGAAGAGCACTGAAGAAAGCAAAAGAAAAAAAATCCAATATCAGTCTGACCCCAGAGCAAACACACTTTGATCATATAGTGGTATGATTACACCTCAAAAATCCCCACAGGACAGAGAGCTTCTCATCTGCTGCTTGACCTTTGTGCATTCGTCGTGCAGCTACTGCCCCCCTGTGATGAATAAAAACACCATTAGACTCAAACATGTCTCAGATACACAGCAAATGCAACAGTGCACCCTAACGGTGTAAAAGTAAAGATCTAGACACTTACTGTTACCTTCACTGCAACTCCAGCACCTTTTTCTGCTGAAGCTCTACTGGTATAATAATAAAACTATAATAATGTTAGAATATTTTTTCTTCACAGAATTGTTCTAATCAATCTCTCAAATAAAAATCAAACAGTACATTGTCATATAGAAGTATGAAAGTAATGATATTAAAACTTTCACTATGCTGGATTGCCACTCTGTGTGATTGGTGAACAGGTCTGAAGAACTTCCTGGACAACTGCCAACGAGTCCAGAACAGAGACCAGCTGGACCGAGATGGAGATGGAGTGGGAGACGCCTGTGACAGCTGCCCTGACATCCCCAACCCAAACCAGGTCACTCAGAATAACACGGAGAACATTTTTTTAACCAACTCGTCATTTATACTTTGCACAAATGGGGCGATTGTAAAGACATTGAAGCAATTATTCACTTTAATTTTTGTTGGGTTTCTGGGGAAATATGAGCAATTATCATCTTACCTGTTGTAGACAGCTCTTTCAACAACTTCAGTTTGGAGAAATAGTTTATTCTTGACCAAAAATTTAAAATAAAAACAAATAAAAACGAAAAGTGAAAAGGACAAAGACCAAAGTGGATTTATACCATCTTGAAACTATCGAAGCTCAACTATGTCATCAGAGTTCATGC
>JBBPBX010008408.1:13585-38651 GCA_038048925.1 Garcialebias charrua | reverse complement strand
GAATGGGCATGTTAGTTAATTTGTGGTGTTATTTCAGTTTCCAATTTCATATGTTGGTGCGTGACTTGTAAGCCTGTATAAAACTTCTCGTTCTCACAGCTTCCATTCAGAATTGAAAAAGACTTCTGGACAGAAGTCGAAACGTTTTCTGCAACAAATAAAGTCCAGTTGATCCTGTATTGAACACCTTTTTTGATTTTATCATGTCCTGGACGACTGAGAATCTTCACCAGCACTATTTTATAAGCTTTTACATTATTCTCAGCTTTATTTTTACACTGTTATATGCCTTTAATCTATGGTTATTTGCAAATGCAAATACTGGCCGCAGCAGAGAAGTGTAGCACTTCCAGCATGAGTATCCTAACATTTCTGTGTGAATAAGTGTAATACGAAACTAAAAGATTGCTATATAAAATAGTAAAAACACAGACATTCATTTGAACCGACAGGAGAGAACCCAGTCAAGCCTTGATCCCCCTTTTTTTAAATAATTTATTTTCTTCCAAAATTCAGAGATATAAAAACTATTTTCTTCATCAAAAGAGTAAATCTATTAACATTCTTCTCCTTCTTTAGCACTTTGATCTTTCTAAATCAAATGTACGTGTTTTGATTCTAATGTCCTAATTTAATTAATTGTATTTTTTATTTATTTATTGTCTATCATCTTACTTTTGTACTATTAAAATTTAAATGTGTCTTTAAAGGGTGAAAATAAGTTCTGAATCTGAATTTAGTTGGTCATACCCAGAGCCATATAAAGTGAGAGTTGTGACACTTCCATAGAGTTCCGTTGTAAGAATGGAATGCGGAAGTCACGTGGGTCATGGAGGGGGCGATTTGTTCCATGGCTCTGTTTTACAGTCTGACTCTGCCTGCAGTAGCGCTCCGTCGCCGCCAGAGGGCGCAGCTCCACAAGGTTTCCATAGCCGTTGTTTGGAACGATTGACCGCCTATCGGCGAGATCAAAGAGTGTCAGAACTCTCTATATATATGGCTCTGGTCATACCTATTGGCAGAACAATACATCAAAAGATATGTACTTCTACCCCCTAAGGCATTTGCTGACCTAATTTTCAATCCGACAGCTTTTCAGATGTTAAGTTCACACTATTTTATCACTAAAAGAGTAGTGTTTGCAGATTTTTACTTACTTCTATTAAAATGTGAGATTTTAGACCCTAAACCGATGCCTGAAGAAAGACAGTAAAATTAAATTCAGTTCAGTTTATTTATATAGTGCCAAGTCCCAAAAGCAGTCATCTCAGGGCACTGAATAGAAACATTTATATATAAAAATAATAATTTAACATTATTTATCTGAGGAGCAAACTGCTTTAATTTTAACTCCATCACAGAACTCTCATCTTGAGCAAGCATGAAGGTGACAGTGGAAAGAAAAAAAACTCCCTCATGAACAGACCTGGTTCAGGACAAGCGTTCATCTGCTTCGACCGGCTGGGTTTGGTAGGAACAGATACACAATGGCAGGTCAAGAATCACATGTTAAGATAGAAATAGTATCAAATGAAAATGATTCAATCTTAACAAATCATTTAAGGAAATGAGATCAGTTTGTCCTCCAGTCTAAATCTATAGCAGCATAAGCCAACCCTGATTATAGGATTTATCAAACAGGAAAGTCTTAATCCCAGTATTAAAACTGGACAATGTGTCAGCCTCATGGACAGAAACTGGAAGTTGGTTCCACAAGAGATGAGCCTGAGAACTGAAAGATCTTCCTCCTGTTCTGCTTTTGAAAACTCTAGGAACCATGAGTAAACCTGCAGTCTGAGAGCAAAGTGCTCTGTTGGGAAAATATGGAACAATAAGCTCTTTAATAAGATGGAGCTAGGTTGTTGAGAGCTTTGTAGGTTAGAAGTAAGATTTTGAATCCAATACATAGTTCCCAGACACGCCCCCAGTATTGCGCAAACCGGTTTTCGCACCACATCTGAAGGCAGAAGAAGGCAAGATGGCGAACTAGCAGAGCAAATTATACGGACAAAATCACGAGCAACCACAGCTTTACCAAGGAACAAGAGCAAACTGGCAGTGGTCGGAGTTAAATGAGTTTGAGAAAGAAATCATGGCAGACGAATCAGACAACTTGTCACAAAGTAGTTACTCCGATATCATTAATTATTTAATTATTACAAGGAGCGAGCGCACACCGGCTTCACAGCGCAGAGCTTCACAGCTTTAAATCCAAAAAAGATGTGTAAACTGTCTCAATCAGATCTAACCAGCTAAAAAAAGGTTTAACTAAAATAACACACAGCCAACAAACAGTCCAAGCTGAACACAGACCAGAACCAGCACTTTTGAGTCTTACCGTGTTGGAAGTTAGCATGTTGTTAGCATCTGGAGCGTGGCTCGCGGGAGCTCAGGTCGGACGGCGTGGATCCGTCGCGGGGTCACGTCCCATGGGACCGACGCGTCGCCCGCACGACTTGGCTCCCGTCCTCCTTCTCCAACTGGGACGGTTTCCCCCGCCGGTCCTGGTGGACCGTGAGGCCATTGTCGCGTTAGCGAGATGCTAAGCTAACAGCATGCAAGACGGTTTGCTAAATAATGAAAAAAAAAACAGCTCTAACACACAGACAGTTGTACTCTAACATTGTTCTGACATAGTTTCACAAAATGATTTATGTAGAATATTTTGTTTACCGGCCAAAAGGACGACGTCTTCCAGAGCAGATCCAAGCCAGACTCAGAGCGAGGAGGGGCTGCTGTCCAGTTTCTCCGATGAGATAAATCCTTCACGTTACTTTTTTTTTGATTAACTGAAACCTGCGCGTTGCCCAAACGTCTACCCGACTGGAACACCCACTGACACAACACGAAGTAACCATTGCAATTAATTAGAAATTAACACAAAAAAAACGTGAAAAATGAACATCCATTAAACCGCGCTGTCCCCTGTTCTGACTTTCAAAATGAGGGTCCACCCGGAAGTAAGACGGATGTGACGTCACATGGGAACTATGTATTCTGGATTTGACAGGGAGCCAATGGAGAGAAGCTAAAACTGGAGAGATATGATCTCTCCTACTAACTCCACTCTGGCAGCAGCATTTTGGATCAACTGAATACATTTTAAAGAAGTATTTGGACACCCGGATAATAAACTATTACAGTAGTCCAGTCTAGACATGACAAATAAATGAACATAAAATAAAATAAAGTGTTTGAAAACAAAACGTTTGACTAATACAGTCTGAACAGCATCTGATCACCGTGCCTCTTATAGCATCATTTACATCATCAAATCTTGTCTTTTCAGAGCCTAAATCAAATGTTTTCATGTACTGCATTACAGTAAAACATTTTCAGAATGATGTCTGCTGATTTTAAGATTTGAAACACTGAACTTTAACCTTTAACGAAGAATTTCCATGCTTCTTTCTATCAGTCTGACATAGATAATGACCTGGTTGGAGACTCTTGTGACACAAACCAAGACAGGTAAACAGCACTGTCACACCTGCACTCCTGGGATCTTTTTATAGATGTAACCAGATGTCTTTGTGTCTTTTCCCCCTGTAGTGATGGTGACGGTCACCAGGACACCAAGGACAACTGTCCTCTGGTGATCAACAGCTCCCAGCTGGACAGTGACAAAGACGGACTGGGAGACGAGTGTGATGATGACGATGACAACGATGGGATCCCGGATATTTTACCGCCAGGACCAGACAACTGCAGGCTGGTGCCAAACCCTGAACAGATTGATGACAACAGTGAGTTTCTACAGCATACAAAGAAAACGGCTTATTGTTTTGCTCATGAGACATTTATCTGCAAAGAAAACATGATTTTTGTCCCCAAGGGGGGAAAAAAATCATCTGAATGTCCTCATTCTGCCTGAAGGTTAGCATTTTATTTGTTTATTTGTTCCTGGGCTGCAGCTTTCTACCCACACAGATCAAGCACTTTAAGTAAAAGCCCATTTTTTGTTCTTGAGTTTGTTCTTTGGCACTTTTGAAAGTCATGGTGACATTACTTAGTTTAAAAGGTCTCCCAGGGAAGCAGGCACTTGATTCAAATTAAGTGGATCGACAATGTTCTTGTTGGTAAATTTCAGTCCAAAAGTCTGAGAGTTTGACGGTGGCTCAAAAATGGACTAAAAGTTGTACATCCTCTTGAATCCTGATGTTTCCTCAATTTCTATTGAATAAAAGGAAAAAATGGTGATGCACAAACAGCTGCACACGAACACATTCACACATTTACCAACTTCATTTTATAAGACAAAATAAGGAAAGACTCAAGTCGGGAAGCTTGTAAAATCAATCTGATTGCACAAAACAGAATAGCTCACAAATACTGTAATGCCATTGTGTTTTCTATTTTGTTGCTTAGTGCAATGCTGCACTTTTTTTTTCTTTTAGGTGCTGTGTTCTGGTAAATTATTTTATGTTCTGCGCCTTTGGGTCACCTTAGCTGCTCATCATTTCTGCTCTCCCCACTCTAATATAATATAATATAATATAATTTAATTTAAAAAGGGAACATTAAAATTATATGATTTGAGTTTTCAGATTCAAGCAAACAACAGGGATGGTTTAAAAAAGTTTTATTTAGGAAACACTGCTGGTCAAAGGGAGTGAGCCCAATCTGCAGAGATATGTAAGGTTAATGGACTGACAGTTTCTGTGATGGGAGGTAAAACAGAATAGCAGACAGTATGTATGCAGATGAGATGAGCGCCACCTGCAGGAGTTGGGCAGGATGACGTCACCGTAAGCAAGCAGGTTAGGCAAAGACATGGTCCAGACATCGAGGCAAGAGTCAGGAGTAGAGCAGAAGGGAATCGGAGGTCCAATAATACTTCCAATGGGGAAATCCAAGAGACGTAGTAGTTAAAAAGGGTAGGTCAGTACCGTTGTCAGAAGGGTGATAAGGTAACAGGCAAGGAGCAGGCAGGTTGATAATCCAAAAGGCATGTATGGGGTTGAGACAGGGTAATCCGAGAGAGCTGTGACATGAATGCTGGACATCTATTACCACAAGGGATTTGATAATCTGGCAAAGAGTGAAGGTGGCAAGAGCTCTTAACTATAGCAGGACACAGGTGAATATGAGCTTGATTTGGCAAAGGTGCAGAATGGGTGTGGCTGAAAGGCAAGACTTGGACTCAGAGCATGACTTGGCAGAAAACATGACATAAAAGGCTGATTTTTAATAAGTTTTATATTCTGTTACTTTTATTATTGCGTAATGAACATTCAGTCAGTTCCTATTCATACTT
This sequence comes from Garcialebias charrua, assembly GCA_038048925.1. NCBI lineage: Eukaryota > Metazoa > Chordata > Actinopteri > Cyprinodontiformes > Rivulidae > Garcialebias > Garcialebias charrua. Next base: position 33,394 of record JBBPBX010008408.1, on the reverse strand, counting down.
TAGGAACTAGTTTTCATGGACAGACATAAAACTGCATCTTCCAAACTCAGGCACCAAGGTTAGCTATAATAACAAATCATGGTGTGGGCAGGGAAGAGCTTAAAATTCTCAATTTTCTATCTGAATGCAACTCCATCTTTTATCAGATGACGGCATTGGAGATATTTGTGAGTCGGACTTCGACCAGGACAAAGTGATTGACAGGATTGACATCTGTCCTGAGAATGCAGAAGTTACTCTGACTGACTTCAGAGCCTATCAGACAGTGGTCTTGGACCCTGAAGGCGATGCTCAGATCGATCCTAACTGGGTTGTCCTGAACCAGGTGAGGTTCAGACACAATGTACATTTGAATGTGTATGGAGATGTGTTTGGTGTTTGTTCTTTTGCTGTTTTTACTTCTTTAATTTATTATTTATGTGCAGTTTGCAGTCTTTAATCCAGTATGTGAGTATTGTATATTGAGTATGCTTCTTTACTGGTCAATCTGCTCAGTTTTTAGCCTGTGAACAAACTAAAGGATTCAGTATTTGCAAGATAAATGTGGCATAAGAGCTGAACAATGCACTGCTTTTTGCTGTGATGGTTGTTGCAGTTTATATGTCTAAAACCAGACGTTTAAAATTTACTAAGATTTATTGTCATTTCTCGCTTTTGTTTTCAAACAGGGGATGGAAATTGTTCAGACCATGAATAGTGACCCAGGACTTGCTGTTGGTAAGAAGCACATACCTTCAGGGTATAGAAAATGTCCATCTTCTCCACAAAACCCAACCCTATATGACTTTATATGGCATCAGGTTACACTGCATTCAGTGGAGTTGACTTTGAGGGGACGTTCCACGTGAACACGGTTACCGACGACGACTACGCTGGCTTCATCTTTGGCTACCAGGACTCGTCCTCCTTCTATGTGGTCATGTGGAAACAGACTGAACAAACCTACTGGCAGGCAACACCTTTCAGAGCTGTGGCAGAACCCGGCATTCAACTCAAGGTGAAACACACAAGTGATGCTGAAAAGGGCATTATTGCAAGCCCTACAGCTTTTCATACATTTCTGGTTTTTCTTTTACTTTACAGGCTGTGAAATCTAAATCAGGTCCAGGGGAACACTTAAGAAACTCACTGTGGCACACGGGAGACACCAATGACCAGGTGCGCCTGCTATGGAAGGACCAAAGAAATGTCGGCTGGAAGGATAAAGTGTCCTACCGCTGGTACTTGCAGCACCGCCCCCAAATTGGATACATCAGGTAGGAGAATTCAGAGTAAGAATAAGCTTTATTATCATTACACTGAAGTACAGTGAGATTATATTCCATGCATGGCTGCAGCTCGTAGGAGCGCTGCCCTTATTCTTTAGATAGAAAAGGGGAAAGACCATGAGGATAGGATAGTGATATTAAAAAAGATCTCTTCACACCTTGTCCTTGTCACAACACAATTTAAGACATAAAAAAAATATCAGCAAGCACACCCATAGACACATTACATATGCATTTGACGACAAGATGATGAGATTTGCCCATGAAGCACTTCCACCATAGTCCTGATAAGATGTTAATGTCAGTCGGTACAGCTATGACAAGAAGTTCTTGGTTGGGGTACGAGGGTGGATAGAACAGAGCCTTCTTAGTTTACACATCCCCAGGAGCAATTTGATAAGTTGGCCTTTTCGAGGCCGAACGGGGAGGCCAGATTCAGAAAAGCCACAATTGTTGTTTTTGTGCAGGCAGACTGTTTTTCTCGTCAGCCTTGAATCCGGCTGGTACTCACGATGATCCAAAATGTTCATTTTTGTGGGTTTTCTGCTTAGCTGTGCTTATTAGCCTTCTCCAATGTCGACCCCAACATGCTGGAGAGTTCCAGAAGCCAAAGGTGGCCTATTGTTCTATCTTACAATTGATCTCGTAAATCAGCAGAGTCTGAGAGCTCCAAGCACAAATTAATCCTTCACATAAGGTCGGCAGTTTTGCCATGGCTGAAACTGCTGCCGCAGTCTTCCGTAATAGCCGATAACGTAGGTATTCGACTGTGCCAAAATGTAGAAACCCTGCTATCATAAATCCAATGATGTATAAATCTTCATCATCCTCCTCAGACAACACAGAAAGGCACATCATTTTCCACTCTTCCCATGGATCCATGACGTACCCGGCCATGTGCATCTCGATGGGGCATGAGGGTTTTCCAGCACCCTGTTGCTTGGTTGAATATTTTTTAGCTATTGCATTAAAAGTCCAGCTGACCAAATCCATAACAGTAATTTGCAATTCGGAAGACATGTAAATGGAAGCTCCGTTACACAGGACAGAGAGCAAAAAAGCAGGGGAAGGCAGGAGAGGGAAGAAAAGCATCTGTCTTGCTTGAGGGTGAGGGAAAAAATAGTTACAATAATAGCTCATTTAAGCTTATTTCTGAATTTTTTTAGCTACTATTCAGCTGTTTTGGGGGGAAATTCTGCTTTTTTCAGATAATTCCCACTTTTTGTGCTCATTTCTGTATCTTTCATCCTAATCGGGTACAACTGTGCTCTTTCTGCTCCTTTTTGCTAATCTAAGCTTCTTTCTGCTTCTTTGGCTACTATTCAGCTGTTTTTGATAAATGTCTGCTTTTTTCAGGTAATTTACACTTTTTGTGCTAATTTATCCTTCATTCAGCCAAATTAGGCACAATTGTTCGCTTTCTGCTTCATTCTGCTAACTTAAGCTTTGTTCTGCTATTTTTAGCTACTTTTCATTTGTTTATTTATTTATTTATTGCTTATTTCTGCTTTCTTTATATAATTTCCACTTTTGTGTGTTAATTTCTGCTTCTTTCAGTCTAATTGGACAAACCCGTGTTCTCTCTGCTTCCTTCTGCTAATGTTTGCTTCTTTCTGCTTCTTTAGCTGTTTTCTGCAAAATCTGAAGCATTAAGCATTGACACTGCATTTTCGCAGGAAATTCAATTTCTCTAGAAAATGAAATGTAAATAACATGAAAACTACTTTCCCATCTGTCATACAGAAATCTAAAGCATAAATTAAAATTTGATCAAAGTATATTTTGTGTGTCCTGTTCAGAGTACGGTTCTACGAGGGAACCGAACTGGTTGCGGACTCTGGTGTGACCATTGACACGACCATGCGGGGAGGACGACTCGGCGTGTTTTGTTTCTCACAAGAAAACATCATCTGGTCTAACCTGAAGTATCGCTGCAACGGTACAGAAACATAATTTTTCCTTCTTTATATTGCCTTCCATCATGAAAGACAAATGATGATGTCATTCCCTGTGTGCGTTCCTTTTTTTTTCTGTTTGTCTGTTAGCAAAATAGTTCAGGAACAACTACAAATACATGTATATTATTGAAACTCCTAAAATGTAATAATTGTGTGTGCATGGGACTCTTCGCCATCACATTTGCAGAGCACTAATAGAATTCATTCATTCAACCTTTATTTAGTCAGGTAAATCTCATTGAGCCTCGTGGACTCATTTACAAAAGCGACCTGCTAGAATGCTTGAGAGATTTTGTTAAAACTGTATTATGCCATTTATGAGCAATATGCTTAAAAATCATGTTTTAATGTGATAAAACTTATAAACTACAAAGCAGAATTGCAACCTCTGGATGTAAAAGAATGACACTCTAATCAATCATTTCAGCAACACTTCCTCCATAACCTGTGCTATTTATTACAACTGAGAAAGAATTGTTTCATCGTGTTTCATAAAGAGCTGCGAGGTGAATACATGTGACCTGACTGTTTCCATTTTTCTCACAATACCTGCTTCGTCTTTTGTCTCTTTATTTTATTTTATATTTTAGACACCATTCCCGATGACTTCCAGGAGTTCAACACCCAGCACACCATCGACTCAATCGTCTACTGATGTGTGACATCAGATCTGCAAACGATGCATCTCTGTGTAGATGTGTGTGTGTGTGTGTATATACTTTGTATGTATATATATATATATGTGTGTGTGTGGGGGGGTATTTTTGTGCGTGTTTTTGTTTTGTATGTGTCATTACAGTAACGTATATGACCTCAGTCATGTGCTGTATGTGCGTCAGTGTTGTTTTTTAAACCAAAATGTGTTTGTTCTGTAATCAGCTCTGAATGCACCCAGCAGAGATGTGTGTTTTTTGTTTTTTTACTTATACTGATTTCCATCAAGCACAAGTAACAAAAAGTAACTATGAATGCAAGCACATAACATTGCAACTTGCAAGAAACACTATATTTGTTGAATACTAAGAAAATAAAGATGTACTTGATCTGAAAAACCAAAAAACAGTTGTGCAACAAAAACAGTTTACACCCAAAAAAATGCAGTAAATTCAAATAAACCACTTTTATTGGACCCTATAGTTCAGCAACACCCACATCTAAATGAGTTTATCTTTGTCCCCCACAGATACCAAAAGAGGTCGTTGTGCTTGCAAAGAGAACAAAAGCACATTTTTCTGCTTCTCCAAAGTGCTTGCAATAATTTACAACATTATAGACGTGTTTTCCTCCGGTCTCTGTTCAAAATCTAACAAAACAAGTTGAAGATGTAATAAAATCCTGCTGGTGCCACTGAACTCCCCTTGGTTTTATTGTGCTGCCTACACACTGCAAAAGCATTTATTTTAATGGACAATAATCAGTTTGTGGTCTGTTTTATATGAGGGAAGAAAAAAAATTCCGCAAAAGTAGATTTCCTTGTAAACTATCTAGTATTAAGGACGTTCAAGTTTACTTTTTTCTGCATTAGTCAAAACTGCTGCGTTTCTGCTGGTTGGTTTCTGTTTTGTAAAAGCTCAAAGGTTATAACTCCTAATGCAGAGGTGCGCTACAAAACACTACCTGAAAAATCTATTTGACATTTAACACGATCAGTATGTGTGGTTTTATTCATAGTTTTAATTTTTTATTAAGTTAGGAAAGATTATTGTTGGAAGTTTCAAATGTTGAAATGAGTTCAAGTGAAGGTAACCTAAGATTTCTATTTTACACGCTTATTAATTTAAATGGAAATACAGTACATTGACATAACCTATATCCCTCAGAATTCAGACAGAACTGCTTTTTATTTGTTCTGATAAAATTGTAAAAGTTTTGGGATAAAACAACATGAAGCTTCCTAAGACATCTGCTTTGATCGCTCCATTAAAATAAATCAACTGGCTAACCATCTCATCCAGCGTCTTGTGCAGAGATTTAGATTTCAGATCACACTTCTCTGCAGGACTCGTTTCCACCTCAAGTTGCTAAAAGGCAATCATTCTCACACTGATGATGCAGAGAGGTGTCGACTAGTCTGCAAACTGTAAGATGAATGGGGATGAGTCCTGTAACGTTTGGGTCTAAGTTTAGGACAGAAGCAGCAGTTATTTGATTTGATTTGATTTGATGTTTATTCATTCATTTTAAAAGAACAATACAAGACAGTTTCATCAGATACAAGAATACAAGTAGGATAAAATGAAGGGAGCAGAAAGAAGATGAAATCTTATTATATCTGCCCCTTATTTCACAGTTTGTTCAACCAATGATAACCTTCAAGCTACATCACAAAATGAATAATTCTACTTAATTTTACTAACTGTAATACACAAACTACATCACAAAATGAATAATTCTACTTAATTTATCTAGCTGTAATACACAAACTACATCACAAAATGAATAATTCTACTTAATTTTTCTAACTGTAATACACAAACTACATCATTCTAACTGTAATACACAAACTACATCAGAAAATGAATAATTCAACTTAATTTTTCTAACTGTAATACACAAACTACATCACAAAAATGAATAATTCTATTTAATTTTTCTAACTGTAATACACAAACTACATCACAAAATGAATAATTCTACTTAATTTTTCTAACTGTAATACACAAACTACATCACAAAATGAATAACTCTACTTAATTTTTCTAACTGTAATACACAAACACACTAAGCTACATCATCAGTCAACATAAGTGTAATACACAAACACACTAAGTTACATCATATATAGTTTTTGAGCAAGTCCTTTTTGACCTTTTTCTTAAATGTATACATTGATTTTGCATTTTTAACATCACTCTCCAGAGCATTCCACAATCGAACTCCCTGAATTGAGGTAGACCGTCCCTTTAAGCTGGTTCTGAATTGTGGTTTGATGAATATCTCTGTCCCTTTGAGATTGTAATAACTTTGTCTTTTTATAAAATTTCTTTGGATATTTAAAGGTAATGTGTTATTATGAGCCCTATACATAACTGATAAAATACTATATTCTACCAATTCCTGGAATTTCAATAAATTTAGCTGAAGAAACAAGGTGTTTGATGGGTGACTGAAATGTTTTCTGGTGATTACTCTTACAGCTCTCTTTTGTAAAATAAAAACAGGCTTTGTAATTGTTTTGCACGCTTTTCCCCAAACCTCAATACAATAGATTAAATGTGGAGCAATGATTGTGTTATACAACATATACAGAGCTTTATCAATTAAAAAATCCCTGACTTTATACAGTACTGCAATTGATCTAGCTATTTTTGTTTTAATGGAATTTACATGATGTTTCCATGTCAGTTTGTCATCAATGATAACACCCAGAAACTTCACTCACTTTACAGATCACAACATCTTCAATTTCAAATGGATCGTCAACAATTCTCTTTTTGTTACTGAATATCATGTAATTAGTTTTATCTAAATTCAAAGATAATTTGTTTAATTTAAACCAAGTTTGTATTTTTATAAATTCTGTTTTCATCATATCCAAAATCTGTTTTATGTCTTTACCCGAACAGAAAAATGTGGTGTCATCGGCAAAAAGAACACATTTAAGAAGTCCTGACACATTTACCAAGTCATTCACATATAAAATAAATAACTTTGGTCCAAGCACAGAGCCCTGAGGAACTCCACAAGTGATATCACGGAGGTCAGATCTAACATCATTTATTTGCACAAACTGTTTCCTATCTTTCAAATAGCTAGATACCCACTGTAATGCTGGTCCTCTAATACCATATTTATTTAGTTTTTCAAGGAGAATGGTGTGGTCAATGGTATCAAATGCTTTTTTTAGATCAACAAAAACACTAACACAGTACTGTTTATGATCGACAGCATTAGTTATTTGTTCCATTAAATCCATGAGAGCCATTGATGTAGAGTTTTTTCCTCTAAACCCATACTGACTGCTACTTAAAATATTTTGTTTATCAATAAATTGATCCAATCTGGTCACAAATAGTTTTTCTAGAATTTTTGAGAACTGTGGTAACAAGGATATTGGCCTATAATTATTGAATACACATTTATCACCATTTTTAAAAAGAGGAATTACCTTTGCTACTTTCATGTTATCTGGAAATATTCCTGTTGAAAAAGATAAATTGCATATATATGTAGTTATTAAAGGGGTGTTTGGAAAATTTACACAAATATGATGATCAGAGGTTTTATTTATATATATATATATTTAAGACAAAAAATGAGTAGAACTTAACATAAATTATATAAATGTGGAGTTGTTGTGTCTCCATATATTGATTATGTTGGTAGACAATTACCAAAAGTGCATGCATTACTAATCTTTACAATTGTAGAGATCTTCAAAGGTTATTGATTCATAAAATTTCTGTCACTCAATATTTTAAAAGCTGTGTGTTCTTAGCAAGACTATTATAGGATCTTTCTTTTTTTTAAATGTGTGAAAATTTTAATAAAAATACTGGCTGCAGAGTTAATTAAAGACCTAGCATTCTTTTAGGAAATGCAGATCACCTGTCCCCTTTCGCACCAGGGCTTTAAACTATGATCATCATGAATTGGGTCGACTCCAAATCAGTTATAGATCTACATCCAACAGTCTTTTAACAGAAAATACATAAAGAATGTGTCAAAATATTTATTTACAAAGTGAATCACAGCAAAGTAGGTCATGCAGCAAGACACCAACCCACAGCCTCAAAAGACTGGTTGTACAAAAACACGTCATGTTTTGAACGAGTCAAAGCGCTGACCTCACTCGTGCACTTTTTTTTAGAGAGAGTTGAAACATCTCATGCAGAAAACCCACCATGCCTCAAAAGTAAAATTTATAAATGACAGAAAGTTTCAGCAGCCAGCCTTCACAAGAACTGTCAGCTTGTTCCCGTCTCCTCAGAGCTGTTCACGGGAGACATGCAACCTTTTAGAGAGTGGGTGAAAATTGAGAAGAGAGTGATAATCTGTCCAAACGATGAGTCACTTTTATGTAACATTAAGCCTTAAAAATCATGACTGGCGTGTCTGATGGGACATTTTTTTGCTAATCCAGCTGCTGGATTATGTTTTAACATGTCTTGTTTGTTAACAACCCTATCAGTAGGCTCCTCAGTGTGGTCCATGCAAGAACCCTTGGTGGGCTCAGAATGGTCTGCTGTCTTCACCCTGCCCACCCTGATGAGACAAAGTAGGTCAAACAAGTTTTCTTTAACATTTCATTTAAAAAAAAGTATAAAAATCAAGTCAACTTCATCTTTTTTTATAAGAACTTCACAGTTTTTAGCCTTTTATTCCACTTTATTGCATGTACAGGTAGTCCTCGATTTACAACGTAGATCCGTTCCTACGCGGCGTCATAAACCGATTTTCGATGTAAGTCGAAATATACATACATACTGCACCATTTACATGTACAGTACAGTATTACCAAGCACTTAGCCTATCCTAACACAGTACCCTACATAATTATCACAAAACACATACGCTTGGGAACAATAATGAAGGGAAAAAATAGTTAATGGCCTACTGGGATGCTGGTGACACCGCATTCCTCCGTCCATCCACCGTATTCTGTTTACGACGTAAAATCGCCGCCCACCTCGGTCCAGAGCGTTTACAGTAAGGCCTCCGCCTGTGCTTTTCCACTGCTGCGCCGCTAGTTCTGCGGTCCACCTTGGTACAGAGCGTTTACAGTACGTAATGTATTCCTCCGCTACTGTATTCTTCCGCCGCAGCGGCCGCTGCGTAACTCGAAAAAAGGCTGTTCATAGTAAATGGGAGATGCGTCGTAACCACGAAACGTTGTAACTCGAGACCGTCGTAACCCGAGGACTACCTGTATTTGGTCCACATCCCTGCTATTCTTCATTGAGAGGCTGTTCTAAAAGAGTTACATGGTGAAAATGGAATCGTGGTTTTCTCACGGCTCTGTCAAATAAGACTGACTACAGTAGTCTGTCTTGGTGCCAAATGTGTTTATGTTTGTATGTGTTTTTCCAAAGAAATTTCAAATATAATTATAATACAGTATATACAATAATTACATATAATACATAATTATGTACATTATAATTTGAGATTTTGTATAAAAAAATGAATAAAAAACATTACTTCCATGTAATTCCACACTTCTATAATAGAAAAAATCAGGTTTATTGTAATTTTAAAAAAATTAAGTGAATTTCTACGAAAAGGTTTGAAATTATTTTTGGACGCCATATAAACCACATCCTCCTTTATGAAGAGGAGTGGTTTCATCCACCCTGTTATCAGTACACAGTTCAAAGACCTTCCTCTCTGACGGTATGGGGATGCATTAGTGCTTCTGGCAGATGCAGCTAACTCATCTGGAAAGGCACCATGAATGCAGAAAGGTACATACAGGTTTTAGAACAACACATGCTCCCAGCAGATCAGAACCAGAATAAGCTTTATTATCACTGCACCGAGATACAATGAGAATATGTTCGTACAGTCGTCCGAAAGGTGGGTGGAGTGCACGTTGCTGCTGTTATAAAGCGCGGCCTTCTTATCCTTTTTATAATACTTTTTTTTTTAGATTAAATAATGGACAAAGCCATGAGGAGAGGGTCGTGGCATTACAAAAAAAGATCTCTTCACACCTTGTCCTAACAGGCCACAATTTAAGATATAAAAAAACTCTGCCAGTAAGCACATTTATGAACACGTTACATATGCATTTGATGATGAGGCGGTCCATGAAGCACTAACAGATAGTCCATTGTCCTGATAAGATGATGGTCAGCCGGCACAGTTCTGATAAGCCTCCACAGAAGGAGGAAGAAGTTGCGATAGATTAAGCTTTTCCTTAGTTCACACATTTCCCAGGAGAAATTGATGTGTCAACCTGTGGCGAGGCCAACCGGGGAGTCAGATTCAGATAATCCACAATCGTAGATTTTTTCAGGCAGACTGTTTTTTCTTGTCAGCTTTGAGACTTTACTGATGCTTTCCAGGTCTGAAATGGTCAGATTAGGGTGCATTCTACTGGTACGTGCTTACGAGCCTCTTCAAGGTCATTTTCATGCTGACGAGTCCCAAAGCCGGAGGTGGCCTACGATTCAAATTACTTCCAATTTACGGTCTAGCTCGTAAATCAGCTGATTACGAGTCCTCAAAGCATGGACCAACCTTCACATAGGTAGCAACCTGACGAGGGCCAAATTAGCTGCGGACGTCTTCTTTGTATGTTGATAAACCAGGAACTAGACTATTCCAAAAACACGAAACCTGTCATCATGAATCCAATTACAGGTAGTCCTCGACTTACGACGGAGTTCCGTTCCTACGCTCCATCGTAAAGCGAATTTCGACGTGACTCGGAACATAGTACAAACTGCACCTTATACGTACTGTATTTTTCCAAGCACTTAGCCTATCCTAACACAGTACCCTACATAATTATCAAAAAACATACATTTGGAGCCATAATGAAGGAAAAAAAGTTAATTTCCTACTGGGAGCTGGTGAAGCTTTCTTCCGTCTGTTAGCATGTTAGCTCGTTGTTCCTCCAAGCTCTGCAGCTGCCTGTACTTTTCCATTGTTTTGTGCGGTCTAGAGCTTTACAATGAGGTCTGTTAGCATGTTAGCTCATTGTTCCTCCAAGCTCTGCAGCTGCCTGCCCTGTAGTTTTCCATTGTTTTGTGCGGTCCAGAGCTTTACAGTAAGGTAGCATGTTAGCTCGTCCCTCTTCGTCTGTCTGCCGGTCCAAACAATAAGGTCTGGCCCTGTATTTTTCTGCTTCTGCCGTCAAGCTACTGCTTCTGCTGTCAAAACCGGAAGGAACTCGGAACTCGGCTTTTCAAAATAAAATTTTTCAAAATAAATTTTTTTTTATGGAGATGCGTGTCATAACCACGAAACATCGTAACTCGAGACCGTCGTAAGTCGAGGACTACCTGTATATGCAATTTCGGCTTCCTCGATCGACAGCAGAGGTAGACACTTCACCCACAGATACATTCAGCTGCATGCTTGTCTTCCAAGCAGATGAGGGTTCTCCAGGACCCTGTCACTTTGATGGAAAGATGTTGTCGTTTGCGTCGAAAGTCCAGTTGGGCAGATTCAAAATGGTAGTTTTCATTTCGGAAGATGGGTAAAAATAAGAGCTGCTCCAATACAGAGAGCAAAAAATCAGGAGGAGAACAGGGAGAGGGAAGAAATGCGTGCGCCTCGTTAGAGAGCCAATGAGGAAAAAAAGATGATGCTATACTGCAGGTAGTTCATGGAGGTAGCTTATTAGTCCCCGAAGCATAATGAGACTAACTTGTATAAATAAAGGTTGAATGTAGGTTTTTGTGTGTTGCTCTTTGAAATTTGATGCTCGAGTAGCTGCTTCTCATGGAGATATTTACTCAGGCTGGTGGAGGCATTTTCTATGCTAATAATGTGGCAAACACTCTCTGTCACACGAGGTAACTGCTTGATTAGTCGTTCGTTTGGTAGGTCTACAGAAAGTGTCATGATGAAATATATTATTGGTTTAATTTCCAGCTACTTCCTGATTATATTGTGTGACTTGAGCATGCTTAAAACTGAGGTCTGTGGTAAGTTAGAAACTTTCTCCATCATGTGCAGGTGCCTCTCATGTAGCATGTCACGCTCCAGTGTCTCCAGTGACATCCTGCATTACCAGCCTTCACGTGGCCTCTCTGCCTGTCGACTCTAATCTTCCTCCTCCTTTCCTCAGAGCACCCAGCCATCTGCAGGCTGTCTGCTGTCTCCAACCCCGAGGAAAATCAACACTACCTAAAACAATTAAAGGCTTCAAGCATAAAGAAAAAGCTGGGCGAAGCAACAGTCAAGAAAAGACCCCACTGGGGATTTGAAGCCCAAATGTTCAGCGGGACGTGGAAGATGTTCATGATCAAATATGTGCAGTTACATTAGAAATTATTTTGATCTCACATTACTTCTATGCTGTAAAGTTATTATAATGAGGCACAGTTTGTCTCTTACACAACCAGATTAGTTACATAAAACGGCCTAGTTTGGGAGTGCGGATCCCTTTGCACAAAGCATATTTATTTTGCTGCAGTTGAATTTCATCTCTGCAGAGGGCAGCACATTTCAAGAAACTGATAAATATATTCACAGAGCCATCAGATTATCCAATATGAATTGCAAAAAGGCTCATAAATACCCTATATTTTATTTATTTTTTTATTACTGAAATTTTTGTGTTATGGAGAAAGGAAGACCAGTAAGCACTTGAAGAGGAGCTCACTTTGCTCAATGGTTCATTTAATGTCCAGCTAAGTGTTTCATCAGTGCAGGCAGAAGCTGCAGGGGAGATTTTGGATAGTGCTCCCCCAGCAAAAACACGTTCCTCACTGCCAGGCGTAATCCATCACTGCCTTCTGTACTCCAATCTGGACTATTGTTTTATATCTTTTTTTCTTTTGTGCTTCTCTCTGTTCAGCTTCATGAATAATTTTTGTTCTACTTTTGTTACTTTACCACCAACTTTCCACTTCAGCTATTATCTAACTTACTCTGTCTTCATCTCTTCATTCGAGAACAACCTAATTAGCTTATTTCTCCCTTTTTTTTTTGACAAGCATCAATATTCCCATCTGTGTGAAAAGAGGACAACCAGTGACTCATCCACAGCTCTGTCTGGCTTTATGTTTACAAATGCATCTTCATGTGCCATTTGCCTGTCTGTCTGTGCATCTGGCACACAGTCTGGCCAGTGAGAAGCCGGTCACACTTCCAGACGTGTGGGATGTGCAGGACAGCAGGGTGAGAAGGTGAAAGACAAGAAAAAGGGGGTGGAATTGAAAATGAGAACATTTCTCTATTTTTGACCCGATCTGTCTTGTGGCCTTTTAAATAACGTTGGCTCATCTGCGTGCCCTTCTGAAGGGCGGGATACGTGTTGGATAAAGTGAGATGAGGAGGCTGGTGTCACCTTTTCTGTGCCCATGCTGTGCACTCTCAGCAGGCTGGATCACTTCTTCTTTATGCCCTGCAGGAAGCGCTCGTTGCACAAAACACAACAGGAAAGAGTGAGACAGGCCCAGGCGGCTGAGAGGGATCAACCTTCACCGCTCTGTCAACCAAACACAAAGAAAAGCAGCTGATGTGTCCTTACTGACTGTCAGTTTAAAACTAGACGTCTCCTTTAATAATGTAACGCAACAAGCTGAAGCGAAGCGATGATAGATAGATAGATAGATAGATAGATAGATAGATAGATAGATAGATAGATAGATAGATAGATAGATAGATAGATAGATAGATAGATAGATAGATAGATAGATAGATAGATAGATAGATAGATAGACAGACAGACAGACAGACAGACAGACAGACAGACAGACAGACAGACAGACAGACAGACAGACAGACAGACAGACAGACAGACAGACAGACAGACAGACAGACAGACAGACAGACAGACAGACAGACAGACAGACAGACAGACAGACAGACAGACAGACAGACAGACAGACAGACAGACAGACAGACAGACAGACAGACAGACAGACAGACAGACAGACAGACAGAGTAGGTAGGTAGGTCATCCATCCATCCATCCCAGGGGAGATATTTGCTGTATCCAGTAGTATATTTTAATTATACAGAAAATAGACACATGTGAAATCATCAAAAAAGATGCAGAATACACACGTTTGGGAATAAAGACAACATGAAAAATAAATCTGAAAACCAAACATTCTACATTTGTTATGTGATTTCTCCTCTTTACAGCCATGTTTTTCTGTAGCTGTCATCTCTAAATGTTTAAAGCTTCAGTATGTAGCTTTTTTTATGAACATATTTCTTCACTCTGTCACTACCTCCTGACAGACTGATGTTAGCCAGGTAATCTCTGAAAAAAAATATATATATATATTGTCCCCTTGCTTCTCCAGGTGGTAAATAAGCATTTCTAAAAAGAAAAGGTGACCCGCCATTTTCCAGCCAATAAAAACAGAGTTTGTAACCAGCCAATAAAAACAGAGCTTGAATTTGAATCAGCCAATAAAAACAGAGCTTGAATTTGAAATTCAACAGACCACAAGGGGGCAGAGCCACATATGGCTCTGAGGGGGAGGGATCAGAATGCTTTGCCTGTTGAAAATATTTCTAAGTGCTGCAGTTCTACAGAAACTGCATACTGAACCTTTAAGACTAAATGAATTTTTTGTTCTCAGCATTTAAAACGCAGCTCCTGCGGGTTCAGATCCTACTGACTATGAAATTAGACAATCTTCTTTTTCTGCTTCTTTAGAAATATCCAGCTGCTTCCATGAATTCCTTTAAAGGGGACCACAGATTCAAAATTCACTTTTTAATGTTTTTGTACTCAACTTTGGGTATTTACTTCATAAAAAAACAGTCCTAAGGCCAAAAAAATGCACCCAGTGGTTTATTTACTATAAGTATATTTATTTATCTTAGATAGAAACGGGCCGATTGCACTTCCTGCGGTTTGTTACGTCACAAACCGCAGCCACAACCCACAGCCACAACCCATCCCAACCTTTGTCCCGCCCCCGTCACCTAGCAACCCCTGGTAATGCTCCACCCACGCGGTTCCTGAGTTCATCTCAGCCTGCACACTAGGTGGCGGTATGCACCTAACAGTTGTTTGCGATCCGCCATAAATCAAATGGAGAAGAAGAAGAATAGTTCATCTCAGCAGAATGGCTCCTAAAGTTAAATGTTGCGTTGTTGGCTGCATTACACAACATGTGTCGATACACACTCTTCCAGTCTCAGAGAGCAGAGATGCATGGCTTAATTTTATTTTTAATGGCAATGTCCCGGCGACATTACCGAAGAAGAATTACACTTCTTATATGATGAAGGACTACTTTTGCACAACTGCCAGTTTGGTTGAGTGGTTAGCGCACTGGACCGCCAACCGGGAGACCAGAGATCGCATCTTGTCCATTGCATCTTTTTTTTTTCCCCCCCTTTTTTTTTTTAAAGCCTTTTGTTTCGGAGAAACCCTCTCTGACCCTCCTGGCGCAGATAATGGAGCACTAAGCAGATTTAAAATTGATAGTTTTCAGATAAAAAGACAGCACCGCTGTGAGTGTGTGTGTGTGTGTGTGTGTATGTGTGTGTGTGTGTGTGTGTGCGTGCGTGCGTGCGTGCGTGCGTGTGTGTGTGTGTGTGTGTGTGTGTGTGTGTGTGTGTGTATGTGTGTCCGCCAGTGACTGCTCGCTCCCTCCAGCTCGCGCGCACGGTGAGAGTGAGGGAGAGTCAGAGGGAGTTGGACATGACAGAGGAAGAATAAAAAATGACACGACAACTTGTACACTGTGATCTGTTGCGGTCCAATTCAGCTCAGCTCGACTCTGTGGCAGTAACGTGAGTTGACTTCCTCGTCTGCCTTTGGAGGGCGGAGTTAATGTAAGCAGATCTTTGAAGGGCGTGCCACGAGATCTCATTATCATAAACCGGTCGTTCAAAACGAAAGTTAAAAATGGCAGAATTAAAAAGGGTATAATTGATTATCTAAGAATTATTTTGTGTATTAAATTGAATGAACACTGTCTGGTAACCCCAAAGAAATACCATAAAAATTTTAAAAACATATCTGTGGTCTAATTTAATCGCCCTCCACTAAAGACGAAATAGCACGTTTTTGCCTGCGTGCACATGATATATATACAGTATATATTTTTTTAAACAGAATTCCTCTGCGCTTCCCATGTTGTGCATCATTGATCAAATATATTCGGATCACTGTAAAGTTTTCTTAAAGTTTATTCTCGCTCCTTAAAGTCTCATATCCAGCAGTGGTAGAAAAAACTGAAACTAAAGTTTGACTTTTTTCATTACACATAACTCTGACTCATCAGCTAAAGTGTAAGATCAACTCAATAAAGCTTTTTGTAATATTAATCATTTTTAAAACGCTATACTCCATTCATATGTTATAGAGACAACTATGTTTAAATTAATCTAGTATAAAAAAATTAAAGAGATTACATGAAACTAATAAAAGTGCTCAAACCACCAAGTACTGTGATTAAAAACAGGACGCACCAACAGATAATAGAGTGTTTCTTTGCAGTCACAACTAAATGCGTGAGAACAGCAAGAATCACAAGAACAACAGGACAGCTAACAATAACAGTGTCAGTGCTGCTTGATGCTTTAACTGGCCTTCACTTCTGTGAGATTGACAGGACACTGTGTTTCTGCAAAAAAGAGTGTGATAGTATGTGTAAAAAAAAAAAAACTCCAAACACATAGGCAAACTGTTCCCATGAGCAGAGAGAGAGAGAACGTTGGCTTCTCTGATTCACTCCATCCTGCCCAAGTTGTGAATCTAAATGTAAGAGTGGTGCATGACGCTCCTGGCTCATCGCTTTCGAACCAAATTCGTCTTCGGTTTCCTGAAAGACGAAAGGAGAATCCCCAGGAAACTCCATTCCTGATTGGAGGAGGCTTGACAGAAGAGGAAGCATTGCCATGTATGTACTGTGACACGGTTTCTCAGCTCCATGGCTGCAGCGACGGTCTGTGTCGTAATCCTGTAGTGTGTGTAGAGCTGCCTCAAATAGATCTACAGACTGGAGTGGAAATGCCAACTGAATAGATACAGTTAGTCAGAGTTTTGTAAATAGGCTAGATTTGGAGTAATCAATGGGATTTTTTTTGTTTGATTGCATTTTACTATAATTCCCTTACATGAATACTAGATGATTATTTCTTTTCAGATTAAAGTTTGCAGGAGAATGTAGGCTTGTACAACAGCAATTCTAAAAACTTAAGGTGTGTTTCCTCCTACGGACCTAAAACCTGCAGGTTAGCAGTCCAAGCCTCCTAAGTGAAATTTGGTTTGGGGCCCTCTATTTCTGCTAATAATGTGGATCATTGTAATCAACAGTCAGATGATCAGATCATTCACCCACCTAACATAAACTCATGACAACTCTGACAGCACTGTTTACATTATTCTATATGTATATATTAGTGGTACTAAATGTAACAAAAGGAGAGAAAAAAACACCAGTATGCAATATAGTTTACAGCAAACGTGTCATCTGGTTTATTATCTTTGGTTCCAAAGAACAGCAGTAATGTTCAAAATAATTTGTAGTGCAAGATCAACAACAACAAAACAGATAAAATAACTTAGATGCATAAAAATAAATGAAATTGTGCAAAAACAGACTAAATAAAATAAAATATCAAGAACGTACATAAATAATGGGAAGTGGAACATGCCCTCGAGTCATGTCTGTTCTGGATTTACACCTTTTCACATCTCTCTGAAACTCTACGAGTGGACAAGAAAGTTCATTCTCAATAGTCCAGGTATCAAATCCGCTCATTCTCAATCAGTTCATCTGGACAGTTTCTTTTTTGTAGACCAAAATCTACGAGTGGACACTATTTTATTACATCTATTTGAATCAAAACACATATTATTTCAGAAGATACTTCCTTTTAATGTGTGTTAATTCAGAATTAATTCTGAGAATAACTTGTCATTGTTTGATCATGTTTTATGCTATTTCAAAATGTTGATCACTTCTTCATACGATGAATCAAACGGTGAAAGTGAATTAATATGTCAGACTGAACTCCTCAGTTTGTTAGAAGTTAGAATACAGTTTTAATCAGTTGTTTTATGAAGCTGGCTCCAGTCTAATCTGTTTCTCTCTCTTCATTCTAAACAACTTCTTAAAAACAATCCTCTCCTATCCGAGTGACCTTCATGCACTAACTCTCTTCCACTGGTTCGTTTGGACCAATCGGAGAAGAACAAGTCACTGATCTCAGATCCTTTTTTAAAATGTCTAAGCTTTGCTGGAACTTGAAGAGTTTGCTAAGGACCTCAAGCCATGAGGTTCCCCAAAGAGCTGAATGAACGCCAGTCACACGCTAAGGACACGCCATTCAGTTAAAAGATTTATAACATGCCTGTTATAAATCCATTTCAAGCTGTAAAAAGCTTCACTTTAGTGAGATTCCTTCAAAGGAAGCTCTTATCTTGAAAAGCCAAACCGGGACCTGCGCCATCACTCCGTGAGGTTGACGCGGATCTCATGGAACCGCTGCAAGATGGACACTGGTCGCCTGTAAAACCGTAGCAGGACATGCACGTAAGGCTGGACTAGTTTACCGGAGTTGAGACAAGAAAATCTTCACAAAGGTAAAAGTCGTTGTTCATCGTGGTACGGAGTCTAGCCGACACCGGACAGGAGGATGTGCCGTTTCTTGGTTAAAACACATTTTAAGATAACCCCCTGACTCTATTTCCTTTCATCTTCCATCTTCCTCCTACTCTTAAACTTTATTTCTTAAGCCAGAACTAAGCTAAGAGCCTACATTATGAGTTATTATAAAACCCATTCTGTTGTACCTAGAAGTTACGAACGCGTGATGTCATCTACTAAAGTAATTATAGGAAAAATGATCAACCAATCATGTACAAATGTGTGATGTAATTTATGATTCTGTTAAATAAATGGTCCAGTCCTGCTGTACCAACATAAGTTAACATTTCATGTCTTTACATTCTCACCTCCAAGGCACAGAATTATAGGTATTAAATCTAAAAAGAGAGAACTCGTGAATATTGATGATAAGTTTGTGTCAGATAAAATCTACTCAAATCTTTCATCTGAAATATTGTACAATCAGCAAAACTGACCGCTGCAATATCCCTACAAATGTAAATGAACAATTACTTGAAACCATGTACTGTAAAATGCTTTAAACAAGAAACGTAAAATAAAATAATTAGGTCTTAAAACTACATAAATGTATGTGTAATAATATTGGCACAGTAAGGTATTTAAACACTTAATGGGCCACCATTATTGTAATAATATAGGACTTATTGTTCAGTTTACTGACTTACCTATATTTTAGAGAAGTTGGAGCAGACTTGATCTGACCCAAATTCATTCGCGAGTTCACCCTTTTTCCGGTATTAAATTGTTTTGACTGTGACTAGACAAAATGTAATTTCACGAGAGACTTCAATTTATGTTGGTCCACCAGAAAATAGACCTTTTATTGAAATAATCATAAAAGTACATTAAACATTTGTATCGATATTAGCTCTGATTCACTAACTACTTTGACAAGAATTCAAATTAAAAACAAACAGACAGTTAGCGTTTGACTTACTGTTGGCACATTTACTTAACAGATTAATGGCTTAAGAAAAAGAAGAAATAGGAGGAATGAAAGCTAAGTTAACGGAAGTTAATTATTTTGAAAAGACAGGGTGACACTTTCCAGAACAGATCCAGCTAGACTTCTCTGACCCGTGCAGCATACAATCAACGCCTCTTTACCTGGTGAAGATACTTCTCTGGAGATAAGAGCAACGAAGTTTGTGGACACCAACGGACTGTGTTGTCCAGTTTGACGTCCAGTTAACTTCCGCGCGTGTATTGCTGACAGACGAGTAGAAGTGCGCTTTTTCCGGCAGGAACAGAGCCAGCTCCTGCTGACTTTCAAGATAAAACTTCAGAAAACAAATTCTTTCAGAAATGAGTGTTGTTGAGACACGGCGAGGCTTTGCTGTGACTCCAGCTGAGACGTGG
>JBBPBX010008408.1:0-12635 GCA_038048925.1 Garcialebias charrua | reverse complement strand
AGAAAACACTTCTTAGAATAGATTTTTTTTTTACTCCAACTGCTTCATTGCTATGGGATTTAATTATGAACACTTGTCTCACCGTTTCACAGGGAACCATCTTCTCCATCAGATATTCGCAGTAACGTATGTTTCATCCGGTGGTTTGGATTTTTAGCATGAAAGAAAAGGAACCAACTCTCGGGGATTGTCAGGATGTGCAGCAAAACTGCTGACACAGCTCTACAGAACCTCATGGCCTACACAAGGCGAGGTCAGTGAACAAGGCCAGGCTGATTCTGGCAGATCCTGATCACCACTCCATGGTGAGTTCAGGTTGCTTCCGTTGGGACGAAGGTATCTGCTGCCCATATGTAGGACTAACAGATGGGGGAAAAACTCATTTATCCCTTTAGCGATCAGGCTTTTCAATGAACAGTGATGATTTCTGTAGTTATTTTAGTGTCTTGTATGGATGCTTTATGTATCTACCGACTTTGAATCAAATTGCCCCTTGGGCATAATAAAGATTCTTGAACTTGAACAATGTGGGCCAACATCTTGGGTTGGTTTATAGCCACAGTGTCTCTTTCGATCATCCCACTGTTTGTGCTGAAAATAATCCAAGACACTGTTTGACAGACAAAAAAAAAATATCTCTTGTTCCAGTCTAAACTGAATGGTATTATTTATTAATGCTTCTTCCAATTCAAGGATCTAGTAATTTGGATTATTGTTTTATCATATTTGGCTCAGTAGTCTTATTGACCTTGCTTATATTACTTTGTAGATGTTTATTATTATTATCTAATCTGGTTTCTGCACATGACCTTGAAAAGAAGGCTGTCTGGAAACTATTCTCCTGGAGTCGTAGAGCTGAAGAGACCTTGCTGACCCCCCCCCCCCCCAGAGATCTCTGTGTGTGCGCTCGGATAGCGCCAAGCTGAACAACTGCTGAACTGTGCTTATCTGAATGTTACTCACAGACTCTTTGATCTCCTTGCATGTCGTCAAACTGCAACAATGTCTTGTCTGGTTGTGCTTAATGCTGATAGAGTTTTTGGGACTTTATCATAGAGTGTCTTAAGGCAATCTTTGATAGATTCTTTTTTTGAATATCACAAATGATACCTATTGTGTTTTCCTTTTTTCCATATCTGATTTGACCTTCATCCCGAGACGGATGAGAGAGGCCGCGCTGAAGAACATGTCATGTGTTTGAATATGCAGCAGCTTTACATTCTCTCCCTCTTCTGGACGACTGTGTATACATTATCACGTTGTATTGGTGAGAACTGGTGCAATGTTAATAAAAGCTCTTGTTGTATCTTGTTGTTGTTGTTGTTGTTAATCTAATAAGAAAACAGGATTGTTTGGTTTTGAGAATGCAGTGTGAAAATACCTGGTCTGGTATTTGTAGTTTTCAGAATATCTTCATTCCCATTAACTGTTTCTTTCCTCAGTGTGTCTTATTGGTACTGGTATGCTTACCAGTCAAGTTTGTTAAAATGGGGAACACTTTCTTTTTATGTGGGTAATGGTGTGCGATAAGGCAACTTTTTGTCTCCTTGCCTTTTTAACATGTACATGATTTATCCAAGCTGCTGAATCAATGTAGAACAATAATAATAATAATGAATTTAATTTGTAACGCACTTTTCATTAACAAAAATCTCAAAGTGCTACAAGGTGCAACTAAAATCAATGATCAAATACAAACAAGTGATAAAATCAAGTAAAATCAATGATAAAATAACAAATCAATAATAAAATCAACTAAAAACAATGATAATAGAACTGGCTGTCGGGTTGGCAATAGAACCATCAACCACCTGATGTATGCTGACAATCTTGTAATCTTTTGTCCATATAGCGCTGGTCTGCAGCAACTGGGGTTTGCCCTCAGTATGGATTGGTTTTTGATACTAAATATAATACAAAAAAGATTAATATCATGACTGTCAGGAGCAAAGAGGACACTAAATTATCTTACCCTGACTTCACTCTGTCTGGCAGCATCCTCCAAGTTAGTGATGAGGTGAAATACTTGGGACAGTACGTAACCGCTGACCTGTCTTGATGATGGGGACATTTACAAGCAGCATTGTATGCAATATGTACAAGCTGATACGCTTCTTCAAAAGTTCTCTCTGTACTCAACATCTGTAAAAAATGTACTCTTTAAAGCATATTTATAGCATATAAAGCATATTAAAGCATACTCTTTAAAGCATATAAAGCATATACTCTTTAAGCATAACCCTGGTTAAATAAAGAAGTTCACGCCTTACTAGCAGCCAGGGACACTGCATTCAAGTCAGGAGATAAAGTGGAGCTGAGAAAGAGCAGGAATGAACTGAAGGATGGCATTAAGAAGGCCAAGGCCACGTATGCACAGAGGATCGAGGGACAGTTCACCTCACAAGACCCACGGAGCATGTGGAAGGGTATTAAATGCATAACAGATTACAAAGGCAAAAACAAACAATGCCCCAGGGACCCATCTCTGCCTGATGCCCTCAATAAGTTTTATGCACGTTTTGATGATCCAAACAGACCAGCTAGCACCAGACTCACCTCATCACCAGATGAAGAGCATCTCAGGGTGTCCGCAGCAGAAGTGAGAGGCAGTCTCAGAAAGATTAATCCTCATAAAGCAACCGGACCAGACAACATCCCAGGGAAAGTTCTGAAGGAATGTGCGGACCAGCTCTGTGAGGTGCTGGCTGACATCTTCACCACCTCACTTGCACTGGAGTCAGTTCCCACCTGCCTGAAGACCGCGACCATCATCCCAGTCCCAAAGAGCTCCACAGTGACTGGTCTGAATGACTATAGACCAGTGGCCCTCACCCCGATAGTCGCTAAATGTTTTGAGAAACTGGTCATGACCCACATCAAGGCAACCGTCAACATCAACGAGGACCCTCATCAATACGCATACCGTGAGAACCGATCAACAGAGGACGCCATTTCTTCCGTGGTCCACACTGCTCTCACCCACCTGGATCAGAAGGACTCATACGTGCGTCTGCTCTTTGTGGACTTCACATCTGCCTTCAACACCATGATCCCCCAAACTCTGATAGACAAACTATCTACACTTGGACTAAGCCCCTCTATTTGTAACTGGGTACTAGACTTCTTAACAGACAGACCACAGTCCGTGAAGATCCACAACTTCTCCTCCTCCACCATAACCCTCAGCACTGGCTCTCCTCAGGGATGTGTGCTGAGCCCCCTTCTGTTCACTCTGCTCACATATGATTGTACAGCCACACTTCCAGGCTGTCATATTGTTAAGTTTGCAGATGATACAGCGGTGGTGGGATGCATCACAAACAATGATGAGTCCAGCTACAGACAGGAGGTGGAACACCTGGAGAGCTGGTGCAAAGAGAATAATCTTCACATGAATGTGAAGAAGACAAAGGAGATGATTGTGGACTTCAGAAGGAACAAACACACCCATGCCCCACTGAAAATAGGTGGGTCTGCAGTGGAAGTGGTCTCCAGCTACAAATACTTGGGTGTACACATGAATGATAACCTCAGCTGGAGCAACAACACCACCAGCCTGATCAAGAAAGGTCATCAGAGACTCTACTTCCTCAGACGGCTGAGACGTGCTGGTCTGAGCAGCCCAGTTCTCACCTCGTTCTACAGGTGTGCAGTGGAGAGTGTCCTGTGCTCCAGCATCAACGTGTGGCATGGAGGCTGCACAGTTGAAGAGAGGAAAGCTCTGCAGAGAGTGGTGAAGGCTGCACAGAAGTCTGTTGGAGTCAGTCTCCCCACAATCACAGACATTTACACCTCCAGATGCAGGAAAAGAGCCACCTGCATCATGAAAGACCTCACTCATCCAGCACACTCACTCTTTGCCCCACTCCCCTCAGGACGGAGGTTGAGGAGCATCAAGTGTAGAACCACTAGACTGAGGAACAGCTTCTACCCTGAGGCTGTTAGACTCATGAATAAATAAAAATAAAATAAAAAATAAACACTGCAAAATATCACATCATACTGATGCTGATCTGTTTTCTTGTTGCTGTGTTCATCTGTGACCATCTGCTCATACAAACTCATGTTCGTGCTGCTGTTTATTCCCACTATATTAGGCTTAGTGTATTACTAGTTGATGTTTTTCTTAGTTAGTTCTAGATGTTATTACTGTTTTTCTCTTGCATTTGTTGTTGGATGTAACTGGGACCCCGTGTACATAATCTCGTTTTCATCACATGTACCACATGCGGTGCAAATGACAATAAAGACTCTCTGACTCTGATATTATCCTCCCAATGTATACTGTCCAGCTGTGGCGGCATTAGAGAAAAAGCAGTATGCATAAACTTGAGGTGGCGTTCAATGATGGCATGATGACGCTGCTTAAGTTGCCATGGTGGAGTAGTGCCAGTAGTAAGATGTTCGTAAATGCCAACGTGCCGACGTGTGCTGCTGTGCTTCAAAAACGTATGTACAGATGTATGTGTAGGTTAACAGACTCTGTAAATATAATTTATACTCTGACCAACCTTGTACAAAGATTGGTTAGGTTCTTCTCTAGTCTGTGGAACCACTGGCACACATGGCAATGGATGGACATTCTATTTTTATTGTGCCTTATCAGTGTTTTTGTCTGTTTTTGTTTACTATGGACCACGTACGTGATTGAATAAAAAGTTATTGATTGATTGATTGATTATTGCTCTGCCAGCCTGTAGCTGACTTGAATCGAGGGTTCTGTCTTCTGATTGAGAAACCAAAAACTCTTCAAACCTCTAGCCTAAACAGCAGAAATCCTTTGGTTTTCAAAAAAATATGGCAAAGCTGAGAGCTATACAGCAAATTAGTGAGGAAATCATCGTTCGTGTGAGAAATATGCTCTGCAAAGAAAAGGGCCATCCAGAACAAAACTGTATCTGAAGCCATTAAAATTTTATTGTAAAACATATGTAAATGTCTAATTTACAGTAGTTATAGGAACCATCTTATCACTCAAATAGTTTTGTATCTTCACTATATGATCACTATTGGCCGAATGGTCTATAACAAACAACTTTCTGTTTGAGTGCATTAATAAAACTAATATAAATATTATGGCCTTACAAATACATCATGTCAAATAGCATAGTAACAGTGTTTGTCTCCAACAGAAATGATGCTGGGTTCTCTTTCTCAGTTCATCTACTGTACATGTATTTGAAGATGTCGAAGTAAAACAAAAGTCCACCTGAGAGACAAAGTCACAGACTTTTCAGAGAAATGCACAGTTACACATTTGGGAAAAAAAAAACAAGAACGACCTGTTTGAAGTTATTTTTAATGTTCAGTAATTAGATGTTTGCAACTTTTTTCCCAATTAAACTGACCTTTATGATGAACCGTTGATGGTGGGAGGATGTGAGCTGCAGAGCTCAACATTTTCAGATGAGACACGCCACGTAAGATCATGTAAAACATTTGATATTCACACAGATATGTTCATTCTTGAAGGCTTTATACATTTTGTCTGATTTGCATTATGGCTGACATCAAGGCACTAAGGAGTGTGTGTAAGAGTGTGTGTGTGTGATAGTGCATTGGTGCAGGCGGACTTCAATCCACTTCTGTGAGGCCACATGGTCTCCTGAACTCTTGTCCACGTTCATGGATCCACTTGTTTGACACTAAAAACAGAAAAACACATCTAAGGATATTTTGTTGCAAAGTCAGAGTAGTAAAGTGAGGAAAAAGTTGTGAATAACACCAACTAATAAAATTTAATAAAGCACATATTTGTATTCTGCTAGTTGGATTTACTAATACATTACTGGCAAATTTGAATAGTTATGAACTTTTTTTTTTTTTTTAATTTCTCATTCATTTTGAATGCTTTAGTTTTTTAATCAAAGCAAGAAGTGTATTATTTCTCAAGAGTGAAGTCATGTAGCGTTTTAATTTATTCATTTGTAAACCTGCTTCAGTGAATGATAAACCTACATTCGGTGTTAACTTTGACTTACCCCATTTACTTCCTACAAGAACAGGACAGGCTGCATGTCTCGTCCTGTAGTCTCCCTCCCCACTCCTGAAGAGATTATACCAAAACACTGCTGTCCCCTGCAGACAAAAACAAAACAAAAAACTAGCATTATAGTAAAAGCTAGCGCACATAAAAGACAAATTAAAGATCATCTAGGTATTATGTGCTTAATGTTAAGAATCCCTCATCAGATCATTTGATTGACTGAATTCCCACAGAGTTGTGGTTGTTTTTTTGCACGCTGAGGTGCAACACAGAGCAAAAATACCAGAAAACCTAGCAGTTCATTTATACCACTAGCACAAAGGCAGTCAATACAATTTATTTACCTTCACACAGGCAACCAGTGACAAAAAACACAAATATAGAAATGAGTACACGTATGTTACTACCTTTCTGGGCCAGATTGCTGCCCCAAAGTCAGGGAAGACTGTGGCACCTCCTGCTTGAACATCACTCATCTGAGAAAAGACAACAAAATAAGTGAGAAATGCATTTTAAAGATTTACTACCACCCCAAACAACACCACTACAAATACCATTTACACTTTTCATGTTCAGTCTTACAAATAAGCGAATCAATATTGAAAAAAGAAAAGATTAACTTCAGATTAAATGTAATATTTGTGAATGATGTAACCAAATTGTACAAATTGATGATGTGAGATCTAACCTATGCAATGTTTCATCTGGAGTGCCACAAGGCTCTGTACTTGAACTTAAGTTGTTTATCTTATATGTAAATGATTTAATGAAGATCTCCGGTATCCTTAAATGTGTTCTTTTTGCTGATGATACTACATTCTTTTAATTGGGTAAAAATGTGGAACAGATGTTTGAGTTAATGAATATTGAGTTTGTTAAAATAAAAACTTGGTTTAAATTAAATAAGTTATCATTGAACCTTGATAAAACTAATTATATGACATTTAGTTGAAAAAAAGGATAACTGTCGATGTTCCCCTCAAAATTGATGGTGTTGAGATAAACAGGGTAAGGGAGATAAAGTTTTTCGGTGTAATTATTGATGATAAGCTGTCATGGAAACGGCACGTACTTTTTGTAAAAACTAAAATATCTAAGTCCACTGCAGTGCTGTATAGAGTTAGGGATTTATTGAATGATAAAGCCTTGTATTTGCTATATAATACAATTATAGTGCCACATTTAATTTATTGTATAGATGTTTGGGGAACAGCGTGTAAAACTATAACTAAGCCTATTTATATTTTACAGAAAAGAGCTATAAGAAGTATTACAAGAAAGCATTACTGTCATCCATCTAGTATTTTATTTTATCAATTGAAATTATTGAAGTTTTATGATTTGGTTGACTACAATATTCTTTTAGTATTGTTTGAAGCTCAAAACTACACGCTACCTTCAGACAGTCAAACTCATTTTGTAAAAAGGAAATGTACTTATAATCTTAAGGGAATGGACATTTTTGTAATGCCACAGTACAGGACTAGTTTGAAGGGTCGGTCTACTTTAATTCAGGGAATAGGTCTGTGGAATGGTTTGGAAAATGATGTTAAAATAGTAAAGTCAATGCCTATGGTCAAGAAAATGATTAAGACTAAATTTTTGAAAAGATACATATAAATTATTTATCTCAAATGTACTATATATATGGAAAATTGTGATTAGTTATTTGTTATGTTATATTATTCATAGATTATTGTTGTTTGAATTGATTGTTTGAGTTAAATTTTGTTTTAAAGAAGGGGCAGATATGATAAGATTTTTTTCTTCTTCTGCTACCTTTCATTTTATGTACCGTATTGTTTACTTTTATCGTGTGGTTTTGTAAATTGTTTTTTTTGTGTGTTTTAAATATGAAATACAGAAATAAATAAAAAATTTAAAAAAAGTCACTTTTCCTTTTAATTGTTTGCTTCACATGTGTCTGCGCAGTCACAACAAACTTTAAAAAGGAATCAAGCACAGCTGGGTAGTGAGCCTCTCGTGCAAACATTCACATCATGCTGTTTACAGAAAATCACTGCCAGCCAGATAAGACTGTCTGGTAGTTTATCTTTGGACAATAATACTTTACTTCAACTGTGCTGTCGTTTAGCATCAGACAAAACATTTGTTGGTGTATTTTAAAGGTTCAGTCTGCAGTTTCTGTAGAACTGCAGCACTTAGAAAAAATTTCAACAGGCAAAGCATTCTAATCCCTCCCCCTCAGAGCCATATATGGCTCTGCTCTCCCATGGTCTGCTGAACTTCAAATTCAAGCTCTGTTTTTATTGGCTGATTCAAATTCAAACTCTGTTTTTATTGGCTGGTTACAAACTCTGCTTTTATTGGCTGGAAAACGGCGGGTCACTTTTTCTTTTTAGAAATGCTTATTTACCACCTGGAGAAGCAAGGGGACAATATATATATATATACTTTTTTTTTTCAGAGATTACCTGGCTAACATCAGTCTGTCAGGAGATAGTGACAGAGTGAAGAAATATGTTTATAAAAAATGTTACATACTGCAGCTTTAAAGAAGCTATCACAAATTTAAAAGTTATGATTTTACCTTTAATGCATTTAAATATATAATTGTTGTTCATTTAAATGCACAGTAAAGCAAAGTTTTCAGTGTGTTTTGACTTTATATATACTGGTAGTTCTCGAGATGTATTTTGTTAAATTTTGCAGAATTTTAAAATATGCAGTCAAACTGCAATCCAATGCAGTTTTAGTAATTTAAAAAAATGCAATTAAATAAAATCTAAATAAAGCAAAGTAAAACTTTTAAAATTTGTATCTTTTTGCATTTGCAGTGGTCTGCAAAGGTGAACCTCAACAGTGGTTTCCACCAGAGCAGTGGGTTTTTATGCTGCTGTCTAATGGCCTGCGAGTACTTGCTCTTTAACATTACAGTCCTTTTTCAGTAAAATATCTGAAGTTTTAGCCAAATTATACTAAACCAAAATATTTTCTTACTAAGAATGCAATCATCTTAACATGCATCCAATATCTTGAAGCTCTTAAACATTAAACAGTAAGGGGGAAACAGATACAGGCTCATTAATTGCAGGTTAAAGGGGAAAGGCTGGCAAAACTCTTCACAATGTGCACTGGAACTGATTGACGGAAATTTATTAGATTTTAGATATTCAGATAGATCTATGATCTATATAAATGATAGTGAACAAAATTCCACAAATAAGATATTTATCAAGGACAAAGTTTCATATTCAAATGACTAGTTAAAATGCTAAAACCTTTGAAAGTCAATCAGTCCAAGTCCAAGATTGACCCAGAGCTGATGCTTCTGCCCGTTCAGTCAGAAGTAAAGGGTGGAAACAGATTCTGTGTTGCTGCCACAACTAGTCTTCAATCGGCGGTGGCTAAATGCTCGTACTTACGTAGTTTAAAAAAGTCGCCATGCGATTTCCAGTGCCTAAACTTTTGAAAGCATCAGGCTCATCTTTCTACGAAGATAAAATTTAAGAGTAAAATACAAGACATGAACAGTACATACACACACTACTTACATAGTTTAGGAAGGTAGCAAGTCTATTTCCATCGACCTTGAGGTTGCTGTCAAAAGGACGCTGCAACAGATGTTTATATGTTTAACCCTTTATCAGTAGGACTCGTAACTGGAACCTTGCTGCTTAAAGCACAGAGTATTCAGTTATCTGTTAACAGTTTGTTTTCAAACAGTTAAACATCTTTAAGTTACAGTAGTCCCTCGTTTATTGCAGGGGATCCGTACCCTGAAGTTCCACGATAAGTGGAAAAACTGTGAAGTAGGAATAGTAGTACAAGTAGTAAGTAGTTGCATTCGGGCCTAAAAAGTCCAGCCCGGCCCAAACCCGTATCAGTTTTTCCGAGCCTGACCCGACCAATTAACTGTGATTACAGGACCAAACCCATGAAAATCCCAACATTTTTTTATCATTATTAAGCTTTTACTGCTTTTGTAAGCAAATCAGTTTGAAATATGTTTTTAAATCATGTCATAAAAATGCAGATAAAGGATTTCTTGTTTATCAACAAAAGTCAGTGGATTATTATAATTATTATAGTATTATAGTTATTATAGTTATTAACGACCAGCTGTCGCATGCGGCTGAGTCCAGGTAAGCTTCAGGTGGGTCACTGGCAGTGATCCATCTGACTTTTTGTTTTACTTTTTTCAACCAGCTAGTCAGCGCGCGGTTGTTGATCCAAATTGGATCATCAACCGCGTGCGTCCGCTGACGCAATCGAAAGCCTGACACCAACTCAGCCCACCCATCCAGCAGTGCTCTAGGCCACGCCCACTTCTCGCTGCAGAGAGGAGATCATGACACACTGCAAGAGGAAGCTTCTCCTGCAGCTGTGGGCCGCACACAGGTGCAGCAGGTGCTGAATAAATTAAAATAATTTATTTTAAATAAAAATCCCATGCTGATCATGCGGCTCATCCATCAATCAGCCAATTGGGTGTCATGTCCAATCTTGTTTTGAAAAACCGCGATTGTGCGAGCCCACAAAAAAACAAACCGCGAAGTAGCGAGGGACTACTGTACATGTATTAGTTTTTAAGCGCAGAGTGGGAAACAAGAATTTGTACTCATAAAGTTTTATTTTTAAAGGCATACTATGCTGATTACTTTTAAAAAAAGTGATAATGACAAAAGTATTATTATGAAAAGTCTGTATTTCTGCCCTTTTGATTTAGATTTTTGTTGTGCTGAGGGCACTTTTAGCCCACCACATTATGGGTGGAGGGTGAACATGCATAAGCCAATAATGTGAAAAAGTGAAGATAAATAAATAAAATAAACAGAAGTCAGATCTGTTTTAATGTGTAATGTGCAACGATAAGCTATGCTGGCAAGTTTACAAAAAGTAACTGCTTAGTATGCCTTTCAGAGTAATTCATACATTAACTGACAAGACGTCAATGTCAATTCGTTTATATAGCACGTAAAAACAATAAAAGCTGACCAAAGTGCTTTACAATTTAGTCAAATTAAAATGAAAGTAAGAAGAAGAAAAAAAAAACATATTGTGCCACTCAGTAGAACAAGAAGGTTAATAATGAAATACAACAATAAAAATCAGATATAACTGGTTCTCAAACTCTGCATGGATCAAAGGCTAAGGAAAAAAGATGAGTTGTGAGCAAAGATTTAAAAGTCTCAACAGACTTTAAATGATCAGTTAAACTGATAGATATAAGACAGATATATAAGTAAGAGTTTTATGAAATGGGTTTTTGTTTTAAGGCGTAATGCATCCGCCCTCTCTGGTGAAGGTGAATACATGTACTAAATAAGCCATGAAATTCTAAAAGCTTTAAGATCAAGCACAGCAGAGAAGAACATTCATGTCAAAAGAAAAGCTTAGTATGTAAAAAATCACACAAATCATTGCAGGTTGCAGACGGACGTGGACACAGAGAGCGGCAGCAAGAACCAGAACTCACCCTCGAGAAGTCGAAATGTGGCTCATACTGTCCTCCAACTCCATAGTTTGCAACCTGATGTCATCCAAAACACGTCAAAAACCAAAAATATCATAAATGATCTCATGCATAGTCTAAAATAAAACATCAACTACCACAAACCTCAACTAAAATTAAATAAATTAAAAAAACTTACAAAAAGCTTTAATAAATTCAGATGGTAAGTTTTTTTTGGTTGGGCAAATAACTTAAAATGAATCATATACAGTACTGTATATGTGTAAACATATACCTATAAATCTGCAAGCTTTTTAAACCTTCAATCAAATATGAACTATTGTGTAATAATGAAGTATACAGAACATTACCTGCAGTAGTTCTGCAGTTTTTACTGTAAGCCCGGTGATGTCTTCTATTCTCTGATTAACTCTTTCAATGATAACGTCCTCTTCTTCTTCCAACCAGGCACTAAAGAAGCAAACGTGTTTCATTTGCACAAATTACCATTTTTATTTGTGAATATATCAAAAGTCAAAAAGTCAAAGTCAACTTTATTGTCAAAACTGCAATATGTACAGGACATACACAGGATTGAAATTGCATTTCTCTCAGTCCCTCTGTGCAACAGTAACCATTTAAACACTAAAACACTGAAACATTTAATACACATAAGCATAAAATGAAATAATAAAAGTGCAATACTGTCCTGAGTTTTTGCATAGTAGTATAAAAGTATAAAAAGTATATCTATAATATAACATTTGTAATAGAGTGACTGGACCCATCAAGTAACAAAACTTGTAACTTGTGACTTTAACAAGTAACAAAACTTTCCTGCTGCATGTAAGCAAATATCACTTTTTAAATGTAGTTAAAACAATATCTTAAGCATGCACAGTTTTAAAATGCTCATCTTTTAATATGTGCATAAACCAAAGCTTCGTAATGTCTGACAATAATTTTAAAAAGGAATGCAGCAACCATATGCACAGTATGTCAAAGTTGTAATAAACATAAAACCATTACAGTGAGAGTGAAGAATGATTAGGTAACAAAAATCACCTTTTTGATACTCTGTAGTTGGCTGTAGTCAAAACTCCTGTTTGAGGGTCACGGACGGTAGCTCTGGCAAGCTTCCAAACAAAAGAAAAAAAAAGAAACATTAAACAAGTAAAAAAAATGTTTTTTAACTTTAATTGTTTTACGCTTTCAGTTACCATGTTTTATTCT
>JBBPBX010008407.1:50087-62630 GCA_038048925.1 Garcialebias charrua | reverse complement strand
CTGTTTCATGTTGCTGCTGATCTGTTTCATGTTGCTGCTGATCTGTTTCATGTTGCTGCTGATCTGTTTCATGTTGCTGCTGATCTGTTTCATGTTGCTGCTGATCTGTTTCATGTTGCTGCTGATCTGTTTCATGTTGCTGCTGATCTGTTTCATGTTGCTGCTGATCTGTTTCATGTTGCTGCTGATCTGTTTCATGTTGCTGCTGATCTGTTTCATGTTGCTGCTGATCTGTTTCATGTTGCTGCTGATCTGTTTCATGTTGCTGCTGATCTGTTTCATGTTGCTGCTGATCTGTTTCATGTTGCTGCTGATCTGTTTCATGTTGCTGCTGATCTGTTTCATGTTGCTGCTGATCTGTTTCATGTTGCTGCTGATCTGTTTCATGTTGCTGCTGATCTGTTTCATGTTGCTGCTGATCTGTTTCATGTTGCTGCTGATCTGTTTCATGTTGCTGCTGATCTGTTTCATGTTGCTGCTGATCTGTTTCATGTTGCTGCTGATCTGTTTCATGTTGCTGCTGATCTGTTTCATGTTGCTGCTGATCTGTTTCATGTTGCTGCTGATCTGTTTCATGTTGCTGCTGATCTGTTTCATGTTGCTGCTGATCTGTTTCATGTTGCTGCTGATCTGTTTCATGTTGCTGCTGATCTGTTTCATGTTGCTGCTGATCTGTTTCATGTTGCTGCTGATCTGTTTCATGTTGCTGCTGATCTGTTTCATGTTGCTGCTGATCTGTTTCATGTTGCTGCTGATCTGTTTCATGTTGCTGCTGATCTGTTTCATGTTGCTGCTGATCTGTTTCATGTTGCTGCTGATCTGTTTCATGTTGCTGATTGTTTCATGTTGCTGCTGATCTGTTTCATGTTTCTGGTGATCTTTTTCATGTTACTGATCTGTTTCATGTTGCTGATTGTTTCTTGTTGTTGCTGATCTGTTTCATGTTGCTGCTGATCTTTTTCATGTTACTGATCTGTTTCATGTTGCTGCTGATCTGTTTCATGTTGCTGATTGTTTCATGTTGCTGCTGATCTGTTTCATGTTGCTGCGGATCTGTTTCATGTTGCTGATCTGTTTCATGTTGCTGCTGATCTATTTCATGTTGCTGCTGATCCGTTTCATGTTTCTGTGTTCATTTGTGCTCATCTGCTCACTGACTCATGTTCGTGCTGCTGTTCGATGTAATGTTTTAATGCTACTAGTGCTTAGTGTAGTTGTTGTTTTTCTTAGTTCATGTCTTAGATCATATTATTTTTTCTGTACCACATGTGGTGGAATGACAAATAGATATCTCGCTGACTCTGACTCAGAGCTTGTTCTTACGGAGCCCCCCAGGGGACGTGGAAAACATTTTTTTTCTTTGCGTGAGCACGCAAAACTATTGCGAGGTAACGCAAAACCTTTTGCGTTACAGACACCATCCTTTAAAAGGAATGTGGACCTTGCGGTGCAAGCATGCCACGATAGCTCAACTGGTAACGCATCAGCTTGCCGCTCCAAACCTCACGGGTTCGATTCCCAGTCGGGACAACTTTTTTTTTTAGATTACAGTATTTATTCATTCCAGATTAAGAAAACAGGAGAAAAATATTTACAAAACAACAATAAAAACTTTCAATTATATAATCATTCCTCTTTCTTATTTTGCTTAATGGTTTTTAACACATCCCTGTAATTCTGACACAGAATCACAAGTTCAGAGGGACAGACTGAGAGCAGACTTGCGTCGGCTCGAACGAGGAAGTCACAGCTGATTCCACGAGTTTGAACGTGAAATATAAAACGGAAAATTACTTTTACCACTGCAGCACACACTGGACATCCTTATATTTAAGGCTGATTTCAAAATTCAATTAAATTGAGTGTACTGTCTGCTCCATTGTCGTAATGTTGAGCCATTTTAAACAACAATGCTGCAGATAATACGTTTTTATTGTGTTTATTCTGTGACACAGTTCACACTTGAACTTGTGATTGTGTGTCAGAATTTCAGGGATGAGTTAAAAACCATTAAGCAAAATAAGAAAGAGGAATTATTATATAATTGAAAGTTTTTATTGTTGTTTTGTAAATAGTTTTCTTCTGTTTTCTTAATCTGGAATGAATAAATAATCTAAAAAAAAAAAAGTTGTCCCAACTGTGAATCGAACCCGTGAGGTTTGGAGCGGCAAGCTGATGTGTTACCAGTTGAGCTATCGTGTCATGCCTGTACCAGAAGGTCCACATTCCTCTTAAAGGATGGTGTCTGTAACGCAAAACCTTTTGCGTGGGAACGCAAAAGGTTTTGCGTTACCTCGCAATAGTTTTGCGTGCGCACGCAAACGTTTGCGTGCTCACGCAAAGAAAAAATTGTTTTTCCACGTCCCCTGGGGGGCTCCGTATGTTCTTGTATGTAGACCATTCAATGATTCTAATGTAGATTGTTCTTGTATGTAGACCATTCAATGATTCTAATGTAGATTGTTCTTGTATGTAGACCAGTGGTCCCCAAACTGCGGCCCGCCTCCACATTTGGTCCAGCCCCCAGAACAATACCAGAGAGCAATTAGATTTTTTTCACGTGTGTATTTGTATTTGATAATAAAGTTGGACTTTTGCAATAAAATGTTCCTTAGTTATGAACTATTTTGAACTATTGTTCCACATTTGATTTATTGTGTTCCACCCTTCTGCGGTCTGTGCCTCTATCTGGCAACCCCCAGAAAAAAAATCCTAAACTACGAAGTCCACATGGACTGTCAAAGACAGAACGGAATAATAGCAAAAAGATTAGGTAAGAGAAAATTTGATTCAGAATGCAGGGCATTTAAGCTGTAGTGGACAAATGATTATTTTTTTGTTCAATGCAAAGAAAAAGCTGTCTGTGTCATCTGTCAAGAGGCGGTGGTGGTATTCAAAGAATACAATCTGCGGCGACACTATGAATCCCGTCACAAAGACAAGTATGATAGCTTGCAAGGCCAAATACGAGCAGACAAACTCTCAAAGCTAAAAAGTGGACTGTTAGCTCAGCAGAATACATTTGCACTTTTGTTCTGTGAAGAAACCAGAGAGGGTTATTTGGTTATTATTTCTTTTATTAATAGTGTTATTATTTCTTTTATTAATAGTGTTATTATTTATCTCCTGACTTTTGTGCTGTGAAGAACCCAGAGAGGGTTATTTGATTGTGCTTTCTGGAAAACAATACATTTTTACATTTAGGCACTCCTGCAATCATCACACTTTTTCCTGTTACAAACTGACTCCAGCCCCCTACCAGAGAAGGGAAAAGTTATGTGGCCCTCACAGGAAAAAGTTTGGGGACCACTGATGTAGACCATTCAATGACTAACAGATGAGGTCAGGCAGGAATCCCCATGGACTATGATGTTTGCAGATGACATTGTGATCTGTGGTGAGAACAGGGAACAAGTGGAAGAGAACTTGGAGAGGTGGAGGTATGCTCTTGAAAGAAGAGGAATGAAAGTCAGCCGTAGTAAGACAGAGTACATGTGTGTGAATGAGAGGGAGGAGGTGGAACAGTGAGGCTACAAGGGTCAGAGGTCACAAAGGTGCAGGACTTCAAGTACTTGGGGTCCACTGTCCAGGAAAATGGGGAATGTGGTAAAGAGGTGAAGAAGGGATGCAGCGGTAGTAGAGCAGACGTGTCACTCCTGTGCTCTCGAGCTTATCCGTTAATATGATATAAAAAAACAACGCTAAACTAATTTATGGACTGGGCAAACAAAGTCTAATACTAGAGGAGTGTGGAATGGATTCACGGCTTCGAAGCAAAGACCGAAGCAAAGATCGAAAGAAAGATAAGAAGGACGAAAAAACTGTTGTTGCCAGAGAAGGGGCGGCTAAGGCTAATTCTAGCCGAAGCGACACAGACATGGAGGCTCGGGACAATACTCCGGATCAAGAGGGAGACACCCAACTCGGGGAAGGACTTCCAAGCGTACTGAAAGAAATACGTGAGTTAAATAAGAGCCTTTCGGAGAAAATTGACCTGAGTTCAGCACAGCTCCAGACTTCCATCAACGGAGTGAAAGTTACGTTGGACAAAGTGCTAACGAGGGTAGCAGAAGCTGAGACCCGAATTGGTGAAACTGAGGACGCTGTAACTGAGCTGAAACAGCAGACGAAGCAGCTGAAAGGTGACAACGAGTTCCTTAAAAAGAAAATCGACCAGCTTGAAAATTATAGCAGGAGAAATAATGTTCGAGTGTTGGGATTAAAAGAAGGTGCTGAGGGGACCGACCCAGTGAAATTTTTCACAACCTGGATACCGGAGGTGTTGGGGGCAGGCGGCCAAGACGCAGCGGCTGAGCGGCTGGAGGTGGAGATTGAAGGAGCACACAGAACCATGGGGCCTAGACCGGGTGAGCCATCTCGTACCACCCCGAGACCCGTCCTGATTCGTCTCCTGAGATTTCAGGATAGAGAGAAGATTTTGGCTTTGGCTAAAAAGAGGGGAAATATCACCTTTGAAAAGATGAGAATTAACTTTTTCCCTGATATGAGCCCAGAACTAGCCAGACGCAGGAAACAGCTCGTCCCTGCGCTGCTAGCAATCAAAGCTAAAAACATTCCCTGCTACCTCATCTATCCTGCACGCCTGAAGGTGCAACCAGAAGTTGGAGGACCCCGCTTTTTTGACTCAGCAGAGGAAGCCTTTAAATTTATCAAAACCCTGGAGCAACGGGAGCAGCAGATGTCAGCGACCAGTGATCACTGATTATCTTCAACGAGTCAGAATCCGGAGCAGAACGAAGGGTTCAGGTGTGTGACTGCATGTTTACTTCAGAATAAATGACTGCATCATGTTTACACCAGAATCAGTGACTGCATGTTCACTCGAGAATCGATGACTGCATCATGTTTACACCAGAATCAGTGACTGCATGTTTACTTTAGAATCAATGACTGCATCATGTTTACACCAAAGTCAGTGAACTGGACCTTTGATGGTTACTGGATAAGTGGTGATACAGTGATCTAACTTGTTCCCTCTAATTATAGGCTTTATTATTATGAACTATCGGTCTTTTCTATTTTTTTATTTATTTATTTATTTTAGTACTAGGGGTTTAGTGAATACCAGTACTCAAGGCATATTCTTTTATTATATGTTACTCTTTTGAAAGTTTAGAATATTGCTTAAAATTTATTGGTTTGCCAGTCTTTTTATTTTTATTATAATGTATAATTGCCCATACATCTGGGGGGCCAAGGATGCCTCTATGACGGTTAAGATGTATATTCCAAGGGAAATACGACAGCGTTTGTTTTTATTTTTTGTTATGAGAGCTCACAGGTTAGCTTAGTTTAGAAAGGAGAGGTGAGCATCTTTGAGTCATTAGGTTAGGTTTAGGTTTGGTTGCCAGGATGTTGAGGTGGCAATCGAGAAGCGTGTTAAATGTTAAATGTATGGTCTTTTTATTTTGTGTCTTCCTGTGTTCCTGCCCACACCCCCTGCCTTCCCTAAATTCTGAGAGACGGGATGGAGTAGGATTTGCTCACTTGGGCCTGGTTCGGTCATTTAGAGAAAGAATCGGCTGGTTGATTTTTTATCATAGCCAATGTCTGTAAGTCCATTAAAATTTGTAACATTTAATGTTAAAGGATTGAATAGCCCTATAAAAAGAAAAAGAGTATATACTTACCTGAAGAAATTAAAACCAGATATTGTTTATTTACAAGAAACACATTTGTCTGACAAGGAGCATAAAAAGCTTAAAAGAGATTGGGTGGGTCAAGTTTTTTTCTCTTCATTTAGCTCCAAATCAAGAGGAACAGCAATTTTATTGCATAAAAACTTACCTTTTGTTGTCAATAAAACTATATCAGACCCATCGGGTAGATACATTATGGTGCAAGGGCAAATGTATTCAGAATCTTGGACATTTATGAACATATATGCTCCTAATTATGATGATAGTTTATTCATGCAGGATGTCTTTCTCCAGGTCTCACAAGCACCAGGGTTTCTAGTGGTAGGAGGGGACTTCAATTTCTGTTTAGACACGGTGCTTGACAGATCTTCTGTTAGACCTTGTCCCCTCACTAAATCAGCTAAAATAACATCTTCATTTATGGAAGATTTACAATTGATAGATGTTTGGAGACGGATGCATCCACAGGCTAGAGATTATTCTTTTTATTCACACCCACATAATACCCATACTAGAATAGATAACTTTTTGATCTCTGGTCGGATATTTCATCAAGTGATGGATAGTGAATATCTTCCAAGGTTACTTAGTGATCACTCGCCGTTGGTGATGTCGGTGTCTGTGCCTGATAAAGTAGAAGTAAGGTACCGGTGGAGACTTAATCTCACCCTCTTAAAACAATCTGAATTCTGTACTTTCATTAGGGAACAAATTAATTTTTTTATTTTAACAAATAGGCCATCTGCTCCAAATGTATTTATTTTTTGGGACACTTTAAAAGCTTATCTGAGGGGCCAAATTATATCATATACTAAGGGAGTAAAGAAGAACTATAACTCTGAGCTTAACACTTTGGAAAGACAAATTTCTGACCTTGAGAAAATCTATCAAATTGCCCCAACAAAAGACAGGTACAGAGAACTGGTGAATCTGAAACTAAAATACAACAATAGGAATACATATCAAGCAGAGAGAGCAATAATCAGGTGTAAGCAACAATTTTATGAATTTGGAGAAAAGGCTCAGAAAGTATTGGCATGGCAACTTAAAACTGAGGAAAACAAACGAACAATTAACGCTATTGAAAACCCCCAAAATGTTATAACATATAATCCTGGAGAAATTAACGAGTCTTTTAAAAGGTACTATTCAGACCTTTATACATCTCAATCTCAAGGGGATTCTGGTGAAATCGAGTCATTTTTATCCTCCATTGAATTGCCGCGTCTATCAGAGGAGGGCAGGGATAATTTGGATAAACCCTTTCATAGATCAGAGATACTTGAGGTACTTAAATCACTCCCGGGAAATAAATCCCCCGGGGAGGATGGTTTCCCATCAGAGTTTTATAAAGAGTTTCAAGATCTTCTGGTGCCACTTTTGATGGATGTTCTTGAGCAAGGAAGAAGAGAGAGAGGTTTTCCGGATTCCTTTGCCCAGGCAGTTATAACGGTCATTCATAAAAAAGGAAAAAATCCTTTAAAATGTTCTTCCTATAGACCAATTTCACTCCTTAATACGGATTATAAATTAGTTACAAAAATGATAGCAAAGAGATTGGAAAGGTATTTACCCTTACTGATCAACCCCGATCAAACAGGGTTTATTATAAATAGATTCTCCACTGATAATTTGAGACGATTGCTTGATATAATTCATATTGCTAATAAAAAAAAGATACCGAGTGTAGCCGTGTCACTTGATGCCGAAAAGGCTTTCGATATGGTCGAATGGCAATACCTTTTTTCGGTCCTTAGGAAGTTCGGTTTTGGAGACGGGTTTGTTAATTTGATACAATCTCTGTACAGATCCCCACAAGCTAGAGTTGTGACCAATGGGATCACCTCTGACTCATTTAGGTTGTATAGGGGCAACAGACAGGGAGATCCAGTTAGCCCTGCCCTATTTGTGCTCGCTATTGAACCCTTGGCTGAGGCCATTAGGAAAAACTCTAATATTAGCGGGTTTGAGATAGGTACGGACATACATAAGATTTCGCTTTTTGCAGACGATATCATTTTATTTTTAACTAATCCAGAATATTCTCTCTGTCATCTTCAGGACTTATTGGGTAGATATAGTTCAATATCGGGATACAAGGTTAATTTGGAAAAGAGTGAGGTTTTACCGATTTCCGTATATGACCATAATAAAGTTAAAAATGTGTCTAATTTCAAATGGTCTCCTGAGGGCTTCAAATATTTAGGAATATATGTAGATGGTAACCTCAAAAATGTATTTAAATTAAATTTACCTAGTCTTCTTCAGAAGGTGACTGAGGATTTAGGAAAATGGATGGACTTACCTCTCACATTATTTGGTAGAATTAATGTAATTAAGATGAATATCCTCCCTAGGTTTCTATATGTGTTTCAATCACTCCCAGTTCACATTCCAAACGCATTCTTTATATCTCTTAAGAAAATATTTAGGAAGTTTATTTGGCACGGTAAATCACCAAGATTTAGCATGGATAAATTATCGCTGCAGTATGAGGATGGAGGTCTTAGGCTCCCTAATTTTCAAATCTATTATTATGCAGCTCAGTTTAGGTTCTTGGCACAGATGTTTGAAGTGCAGGCTCATCCGTCGTGGCTCAAAATTGAGACAACAGAGATAAAAGAGGAGGTGCCATTAAATTTGCTTTATAAGTGGGATAATAAAACTATTAAGAAGGAAACTGACAATCCATTAATAATTCAGACGATCCAAATTTGGATTAAAATTCGGGAACTGTTTGGGCTAAAGAGTTCTCTTTCCCCTAAATCCCCATTATGGGGAAATGGATTGTTACCGAAGATTCTCCAATCTGGTACCTTTAGATCCTGGCAGGAAAAGGGTATCTGTCGACTGGAGCACTGTTATGAAAAGGGGGTATTCATGTCATTTCAACAGTTAAAAGATACGTTTAAATTGACGAATAATGATTTTCTTGGCTATCTCCAAATTCGTGACTTTATAAGAACTGATCAGAAAGGAAGTTGGAAGTTACCGTGTATGTCTCCAGTTGAGGAAATGTGTTATGCTAAGCAGCCATTAAGTAAAATAATTTCAAGGGTGTATACAGCACTTATGTCAACTTTAACTATATCTGGTGTGGATGCTTCCAGAATTAAATGGGAAAAGGATTTGGGTATATCTATTGAGATGCAGTTATGGAATGATTTGTGCAGGGGGGGTCTCACCTCTACTTTGAATGCTCGATTTAGATTAGTACAATTCAATTTTTTACATCAGTTATATATCACCCCACAAAAATTACATAGATATAATTCGAGTATATCTAATCTTTGTTTTAGATGTGGCTTGGAGGAAGGAACGTTCCTCCATGCTACCTGGCAGTGCTCTAAATTGCAGGATTTTTGGAAAGGGGTTTGTGAAACATTATCAGACATCCATGGCACCGTGATTCCAATAGACCCGGAGATTTGTTTATTGGGGAACTTTACAAATTCAAATTTAAAGACGGTTTATGATAAGAAACTTACAGAGGTACTTTTGGCAATTGCTAAGAAATGTATTACAATAAAATGGAAATCGGATGCCGCCATCCCAATTAAAATGTGGTTGGGAGAGATTAATAGCTGTGTGACACTTGAAAAAATAACCTACTGGATGCAAGGTAGAGGTGGGACTTTTAATAAAATATGGCAACCATATTTGAGGTATATGCAAAATCTACCGGCACAGTGGATTGACTGACCGTCATGTTATCGAGCTGGACTCGACAAGATATAGGAGCGAATCCGATAACATCTGTCTTTTGGATATATTCCAGATTCATGTATATTTTATTTTATCCTTATGGATTATATTCTTCCCTCATCTTACCCACCCCCTCTCAGCCCCTGTTATTTGGTTGTTGTGTTATATTGTTGAGTGTAATTTACTTTAAGAATGTTTGTTGTTTGAATTGTGTCTTATTGTGATTTTTGTGATGTCATTATTGAAAAATTATAAATAAAATATTCTAAAAAAAAAAAAAGAGGTGAAGAAGAGAGTCCAGGCAGGATGGAGTGATGGAGAAAAGTTTCAGGAGTGATTTGTGACAAAAAGGTGTCAGCAAAGGTCAAAGGAAAAGTTTACAAGACAGTGGTGAGACCAGCTATGTTGTATGGTCTGGAGACAGAGACATGGACAAAAAGACAGGAGAAAGAACTGGAAGTGTCAGAAATGAAGATGTTGAGGTTCTCCTTAGGAGTGACAAGGATGGATAAGATCAGGAATGAGATCATCAGAGGTACAGCACATGTTGAACAACTGGGAGATAAAGTTAGGGAGGCCAGACTGAGATGGTTTGGACATGTCCAGAGGAGGGACAGTGGGTATATTGGTAGAAGGATGTTAGAAATGCAGCTGCCAGGAAAAAGACAAAGAGGGAGACCAAAGAGGAGATATATGGATGCAGTTAGAGAGGACATGGAGGTAGTTGGAGTGAGGACAGAGGATGCAGAGGACAGAGTGAGGTGGAGGAGGATGACTCGCTGTGGCGACCCCTGAAAAGGGAAAAGCCGAAAGAAGAAGAAGATTGTTCTAGTATGTAGACCATTCAATGGTTCTAATGTAGATTGTTCTTGTATGTAGACCATTCAATGGTTCTAATGTAGATTCTTGTATGTAGACCATTCAGTGGTCCTTACATGGAGCTTGTTCTTGTATGTTTGAGAAATGCTCCATCAGGAACACGTTCCTTGCACCCAGCTCTATCTAAATCTGCAGAGTTCTGATCCGCTCCATACAGTTTTAAACTGGTCCCAATATCAAAGTCGGTTCTGAATATGTGGAGTAGTTCATCTTGAGCTTGTTTATTTTGAACATTCTTTAATGCATGACTGTTTCTGCAGATACCTGCATGTGCTCTCATTATGTGGCACGTGTGCTTGGCTCAGCGGACTTCAAAGGTTCTGGCATGTACGGCGTGCAAGGCTTCACGCTAACAAGCTTTGTTTGATGAACAGCGGTTTACAACAATGTAAAACTAACTGCTCATTGCCTTGCTGGGCCACGTTTCTCCATGACTCACCCCGTGTTTAAAGCTTGTTCATGTTACTCAGAGCCAACTCATAATGCAACTTTTTATTTCTCTTGTGCTGCAGTAAGGTCCTGATGGAGAGCAGCTGATTCCATCAGAACTGGAAGACAACAGATCACAGTCAGGTTGTCACATGGTTTAATGACAGCTCTGACAGCAGCAACACATCATTCTTCGTTCATTTGTTGCTCCCAGAAGACGAACAGTTGGACCGAGACAAGTCTCAGAGCTGAACTCAACAGAAGCTGCATGAAGTGCTCCATCAGAGCAGTGTATGCTTGCAGAGACATTGTCTAAAGACAAGCTTGGAACAACTTTTTTTAACGAGTTTAACTGTTCAATGTTTTTAAAGTTGTAATGTTTTTTTTTTATTGTTTTTATGTTTGCTTTCATGTGCTACGTGCATGTGTGTTATAAATGTGAGCTAACAGTGAGCAGCACTCACGATGTGACATCTCCTACATGTCTCTGCGCAAGTGCAGCTACAACGT
Source organism: Garcialebias charrua (assembly GCA_038048925.1). Lineage (NCBI taxonomy): Eukaryota > Metazoa > Chordata > Actinopteri > Cyprinodontiformes > Rivulidae > Garcialebias > Garcialebias charrua. Next base: position 51,447 of record JBBPBX010008407.1, on the reverse strand, counting down.
GCGCTCTCAGGACATTATTACATGTAGTGTCCCCTCAGTGAGGACTGAACTAGATAAAAATAACTTCTCCTACTCCGCTCCTGTTTCCTGGAATATCTTGCAAAAAGATCTGAAGCTCTCGACCTTGACCTCCCCAATAGGCGCCCGTAGGCTGCACAGAGCTAATGCTAGTGGAGCTAGCTCACGTTAGCGGTCACAACATGGCTGCCGAGCATGGCCCCTCCGTGAACACTCTCATGTGTCAAACTCAAGGCCCGCAGGCCAGATGTGGCCCTCCACATCTTTTTATGTGGCCCTTGAGAGCTTAAAAGGTCTGATTGTCACATAATCAATAAGTCAAAAGGGTTTTATAAGAAGTAGACATATATTTCTACATCTGTGCAAATATATATATGTAATATTTGTAAGTTGAATAAGTAAAAAAAAAAACAGTTATTTACCAATAAGGAGTAGTTGTGTTTAATTTAGATTACTGTACATTTAGTTAAATTTAACTACATTTATACTGTCTTACAGCTACATCTGGCCCTTTGAGGGCAACCACTAAGCTGATGTGGCCCTCGGTGGAAATTAGTTTGACACCCCTGCAAGTTAAGCGCTAGAAAAAAGTTGTGTTGGCAGATTAATTTAAATAAAAACGGTCCAGTGGTTTAGTTATCATTAGTTCTAAAAACTCATAAATAATACATAAATTAAACAATATAACTAGGGTAGGTGAGTAATCTTTAAATTAATGAACAATTCTGCAAGTTTTTTTTTTAATCATGCAGCTGCAAGTTAATTACCGTATATTACAGCACAATAGCACAGTGGACATGTGTCATTATGTAGAAAATTTGATATCACTCTTACCTGTCTAATCCTTTGATATAGGAGGGGATATATTTTTTGACAAGGCCAACATTTCTAAAAATCCTATTTTTTTCCCAGTGGTCTAAGTAATATCCCAATTTTCTGAGATACTGAATTTAGGGTTTTCATTAGTTTCATTAGTTCATTAGTTATTATAACCATCAACATTAAAAGAAATAAACATTTGTGTGTAATGAATTAATATAATATACAAGTTTCACTGTTTGAATGGATTTACTGAAATAAAACTACAGTACAGTATTAGAAAAGGACATTAAATAATAAAGTCAAACTGTTCTAAAGCATTTGATTCTGATAATCTCTTTCATTCTTTTTAGGATGAGCCAGAGCTGATGGAGATGCTGCTGTGGCCCTTGTCCTCCTGCAGCAAGCCAGGAGGAGTCCATGGACAGCTCACCCTCTCCCCACTCCCTCCCTCCAGGTACAGTAATGAAATGTTATTTTATTTTTCTGAGTTGTGTCATGTTACACACAGTAACTTCATCTG
>JBBPBX010008407.1:16125-43295 GCA_038048925.1 Garcialebias charrua | reverse complement strand
ATACAGTATATAATGTATGTATATATATATATATAATGTATATATACTATATATATATATATATATATATATATATATAGATATATAGATAGATAGATAGATAGATAGATAGATAGATAGTGACAGAGAAGAAATATGTTTATAAAAAAAGCTACATACCCCAGCTTTAATAAACTAAATCAATAAAAAAACAAAGATTTTGTTGCTGTGTTCTTTCAAATAGAAACTGATTTCACTGCATGTTCATGAAGAATCATCAATTTAATGTTTGCATGAAAACATGGTGACTATGAGAACTGTTTGTTTTCATCAACTCCCCCTGTGAGCATCGAATCTCATTATGTAACAAAACCAGAATATGAACAAGTCCAGCTGGTGGAGTGCATCAACCCAGGTTTGACTCTTCTCAAGAGCTGAGTGTCCCCAGCACGCAGCTGTTTTCCTCTTCTTCGGACCGTAGGTCCCTCTGGGTGTAAATTCCTCGTCTGAAGACCATCGACAATGTTTCAAAACTCTAGATGCGTAACACAGATAAAATGTCACACACTGCAGCAAAGTAATATAACATAACTTATTGAAAGGGTTATACATAATTTACGATACTTTATTACAAATACGCAAAGATTTGAGAAGGAAATAGTCCATCCTCCGGTGACTGCGCCGACGCCATCAGAACTGTGTTTACATGCATGCGCGTTCACGAGAGGCCAAGCTGTGGAGGAGGAGCTAAGGAGGCGGAGTTGCAGGTCACCCAGAGTGCAAGGGGGAGGAGGGAGAAAGGTCTCTGTTCAAAATTTTCCTAAGTGCCAGGGCTTTCCAGAAATCGCAGACCGTGCATTTAAATGCAGTTTTTATCCAATCTGTGACTGTGTGACAGTATTGACAGAATTGAGAAAGCTTATCGGATGATGAGCGTAACGTCTTCTGTTACAAATAAAGTCCAGTTGATCTTGAATTGAACACCTTTTTGATTTATCATGTCCTGGACGACTGAGAATCTTCACCAGCATGTGTGACAGTAATAATGTAACATGAATGATGTTTAATCTGGACAAGTTCTGAAGCTTCCAGGTTAACCCTTCTATTGTCTGCTAACTTTATGACTATTCATGACCATTAGGGAAAAATCAAGCACCTTATTTATTTGTATAAAATACTGTTTATTTTATTCATAAAATAAAACTACATGTAGTCTACCTTCTAAAGAGAGTTCTCAGCCTGAAAACATCAAATTTAAATTATGTTATTTGAACACTCCAGGCCATTTTTATTATTATTATTTCATCAATCCATCATCCATCCATCCATCCATCCATCCATCCATCCATCCATCCATCCATCCATCCATCCATCCATCCATCCAGTGTTTGATAAAGTCCATAGTGCAAGTTAAGCAAATTTTTCTTTTGCATTTGAGCTATAATGACTCCTAAGAAAAGATTACCAGAATCTGTTCACCTTTTATTAAATTAGTTTTTTTTAAAGATGCACAGGGAGCAAACATATATAAATTTTTAATAATTCAGCACAAAACTTTATGATTTAAGGCCCAGTTTAAATATAACGTTTCCAAATCTACAGCTGCTTGTAAAAGCCAAGTTACTGATGATGAATGTCATAATAATAATAATAATAATAATGAATTCAATTTATAATGCACTTTTCATTAATAAAAATCTCAAAGTGCTACAATGTGTAACAAGGTAAAGGTAAAAAATAAAACAAGTGATAAAATCAAATAAAATCTATAATAATATCGACTAAGATCAAAGATAAAATCATGTGGATGCAGATTAGGCTTGCTTAAAAAATAAATAAAATAAAACAAGTGATAAAATCAAGTAAAATCAATAATGATATCAGCTAAGATCAAAGATAAAATCATGTGGAGGCAGAATAGGCTTGCTTAAAAAGAAAAGTCTTTATGCTGCTTTTAAAGTCAACCAGTGACTGTGGAGCTCTCAGGTCGTCAGGGAGGGAGTTCCACAGGCGGGGGGCAGCCACACAGAATGCTCGGTCTCCCATGGTCCTCAATTTGGTCCGAGGAATATGAAGTAAATTACTGTTCTGTGATCGTAGAGACCGGGTGGATGAATATGGTGCAAGAATGTCCTTTAGATAGTCAGGTGAAGTTCCGTGCAAGCATTGATGTGTAATGAGAGCAGTTTTGTACTGAATTCTGTAGGTGACAGGAAGCCAATGGAGGTTATGGAGAATGGGTGTAATATGTTCAAATTTACGAACTCTCAACAGAATCCTTGCTGCACTGTTTTGAATATATTGAAGCTTCTGAATGTTTTTGCCAGGGATACCAATAAACAGGGAGTTGCAGTAGTCGAGCCTGGAGGAGACAAAGGCATGGACGAGTTTCTCAGCATCAGGAAAAGTCAGAGATGGGCGAAGTCTGGAGATGTTTCGAAGATGGAAGAAGCAGGTTTTAAACAGATGCTTAATGTGATTTTCAAATGTAAGATGAGAGTCCATTTTTATTCCAAGATTTGTAACAGAGGTGGAGAGGGGGATGTCTTGACCAGAGAAGGAGATTGTTGTTAAAGTTGATGTTTGTATCTGGTGAGGGGTGCCAATCAATATGGCCTCAGTCTTCGAGCAGTTTAATTGAAGAAAGTTCTGATTCATCCATGCCTTTATTTCCTCCAGGCAGGCAGAGAGAACAGTGAGTGAAGACGGAGATAGGGATGATGATGATGTTCCAGTCCTGATGTAAAGCTGTGTGTCGTCGGCATAGCAGTGAAAAGAAATGTTGAACTGATTAATAATTTGACCTAAAGGCAGCATGTAGAGGGAAAACAGCAGGGGCCCCAGAACTGACCCCTGAGGGACACCACAGGAGACACCGACTGTCTGGGAAGTGGCATTGCCAAGGCTAACACATTCCAGCCTATTGGAGAGGAAAGAATTGAACCAGTCCAGGACAGTGTCACAGAGACCGACCTCCACATGAAGACGGTGGAGGAGGATACTATGGTCCACAGTGTCGAAGGCTGCAGTGAGGTCAAGGAGGACAAGGATGGAGGGAGAACCAGTGTCAGCAGCCATGAGGACATCATTTGTTACTCTCAGCAATGCAGTCTCAGTACTGTGAGCTGCTCTGAATCCAGACTGGAACTTCTCATACAGAGAGTGTTGCTGTAGGTGGTCCTGCAGCTGAGCAGCAACTGCTTTCTCCAGCACTTTGGACAGAAATGGGAGGTGGGAAATTGGGCGGTAATTAGAAAAAATGTCGGGATCCAAATTAGATTTTTTCAGAAGAGGCCTAATGATGGCAGTTTTTAGAGGCAGTGGAACATGACCAGATTGTAGAGACTTATTTATTATTTGTGTGATTAATGGGCTAATTGCAGAGTGATTGGATTTTATGAGAGACGAGGGGAAGGGATCCAGGGCGCAGGATGAAGGCTTCATTTTCTTGAGGATGGTCTCTACCTCACTCTGAACGACTTCATCAAAGCTGCTCAGGGTCCCAGAAAGCAGACGGGTAGATGGTACACTAAGATCAGGGAGGTTGTGGAGCTGAGATCTGATAGTGTCAACTTTGTTTTTAAATGATGAGAGGAACAGGTTGCATTTTTGAACAGAGTCCTCATGAGTTTGTTTAATGGGATTAAGCAGATGAGTTATTGTGGAGAAGAGCTGTTTAGAGTTTCCAGGGCAGGTGTTGATGATGTTGGAATAATATTTGGAGCGTGCTTCTTTAAAGCTGCTATATGTAACTTTTCTAACAATATATTTTTAACATATTTCTTCACTCTGTCACTAGATTGATGTTAGAGAGGTAATCTCTGAAAAAAACTAAAAAAAAATATTGTCCCCTTGCTTCTCCAGGTGGTAAATAAGCATTTCTAAAAAGAAAAAGTGACCCGCCATTTTCCAGCCAATAAAAACAAAGTTTGTAACCAGCCAATAAAAACCGAGCTTGAATTCGAATCAGCCAATAAAAACAGAGCTTGAATTTGAATTTTAACAGACCACAAGGGGGCAGTGCCATATATGGCTCTGAGGGGGAGGGATCAGAATGCTTTGCTTGTTGAAATTTTTTCTAAGTGCTGATGTTCTACAGAAACTGCAGACTCCACCTTTAAGAGAATAGGCGTACGCTTTCTGATGTTCTTTGTACGTTCTTTCTGATGTTCTTTGTACGCTTGTCATTAAGGTAACAGGATTAGGATTAGCCACTCTCTCCTTTAATGGCACACATTGGCAGAAAGTTGTATGCTGTTGCTCTAGAGCTGGACGTAGTTTGTTGCATAGGTTTGTTCCGACATACTGAAGTTACGCAACCACTAAACATTTGTGAACCCAGGAACAATAACATCCCACCACTGAGAGGCTCTGTTAAACTCGCACACTGTAGGTCTGCTGTGATTATTTTGCTGGAGAATCATCTGAAACACATACACAGCATATGTATTACTAAACAGTATTTAATCGACATTTACATATTTTTGTGCTTGGCTTGTTTTGTATGTATAAACCACTATAACAGATTAGCATTAGCTTACCCTCACATGTCGTCTAGCTTGCATTCTGTCTTCTATTTCATAGTGCTTTATGGCTTCCCACACTCTCCTGTCATTCTCCAGAGTGTTTGGCCTCACTGCCCACAGCCTTTTCAGGGTCTCTTCTCTTTGACGTCTGGCAAAAAGCCACAGACTGAGCAGAATGTTCAACAAAGCTACAATATTCTCAAATTTTGTTGCATATCTTTACAGGGTCTTCTTCTAATATGTTTAACGATGGCTAGTAAATAGCTTAATGGAGTATTACCACCACCAGCTGGTAAGGCGTGTCGCATCAATTTTTGGACTCTGAACCCGCCCACTAGAGCAGTTACTGAAGTGTAATGGAAAACCACCTGTACCATGCTGAACAGAGTTGAGCCAAGTTGAACCATGCTGTAGAGGCGCTAGTGAAAAAGAGGCATTAGGCTTCAAACATCTGCTAAATTCCTGGCAAAAACCAATGCAGACATGTTCCTGTTTTTAGTTTTTACATTTCCTCAAATTCAAGTGGTTTTTGTTTTGTTTTTTAAAAACATTTTCTTTTATTTGTTCATCCTAATTATTATGCTTTTTTAAATGAGTATCTTCTGTTGTCTTTGTTGTCTGCTATTATCATCACACTTTGTTAAAATCAGGTCTTTCTTGTAAATGAATCCCCGAGGTTTTGTTTTATTTATTTTTTATTTTATTAAATTGATTCATTTCAAATAAAAAAAACCACAAGAAAATTATTTACAAAACCACATTATAAAACAAAACAATACATGAAATGAAAGGAGGCAGAAGAAGAAAAAAAATCTTATTATTTCTGCCCCTTCTTCAAACAAAATTAATTCAAACAATCAATTCAAATAGCAATTGCATATATATATAAAAATACAAGATATTAAATGATTTCTCACACAAAACCATAAATAGTAATTTGCATATAAACCAATTTATGAATATTTGTTCAGAAATTTTGTTTTAATCATTTTCTTAAATATAGATATTGACTTTGCAATTTTAATATCAAGTTCCAAACAATTCCACAGTTCTATTCCCTGTACTAAAGTAGACCTACTCTTTAAACTAGTTCTGTATTGTGGCGTAACAAATATATATGTTCCCTTGAGATTATAATTACTAGTCATTTTTACAAAAAGCCTTTGGATGTTTGAGGATAATGAGAAATTCTGAGCTTTGAACAATAATAAAAAATATTATAGTCAACCAAATCATAAAACTTTAGCAATTTCAATTTGTAAAACAAAACATTTGATGGATGGCAGTAATGTGTTCTTGTAATAATTCTTATGGCTCTCTTCTGTAAAATAAAAATAGGCTTAGTTACAGTTTTGCACGCTGTACCCCAATATCTATACAGTAAATAAAGTGCGGGAGTATAATTGTATTGTATAACAAATACAGTGCTTTATCATTTAGTAAATCTTTAACTCTAGACAGCACTGCAATAGACCTAGATATTTTAGTTTTTACAAAATGTATGTGTTGCTTCCATGATAACTTATCATCAATAATTACACCCAAAAACTTCACCTCCCTTACCCTGCATATCTCAAAACCTTCGATCTTAAAAGGAACATCAACAGTTATCTTTTTCTTACTAAATATCATATAATTGGTTTTATCTAGATTTAACGATAACATATTTAACTTAAACCAATACATGTATTGTAATTTTACAATATTGGTACAGGTTCAATGGGATTAACCTGTAGAAATAAAGTCTGAACAAAAAAAAATACAGTTGTACTGAACTGTTTTGTACAGTGAGCTGAGAGGCACAACATAAAGGCTCTAAAATAAGTGATGGGCCCAGAAGGATATTAAATCTTCACAAAAAACTAATCCAACACATGAGCAACAAACAAAATGAAGTAAAAAAAGAATATAGACATAAAAACGTTGCAGATAATAAGTGTAACGACCAACCTGTGTGAAGTAAACAGGTTCAAACTGATCATCAGGTGTTGAAAGCAACAGAATAGTAGTGGGTTTTTAAACAGGATTTTACCTGACTCTGCGCGTTTTTTGCGGGTGAATTATAGCCGAACTGAACTGTTAAGAATCGGAGCGGATTTACCACAGGGCACAGCTGAAATCAGCAACGAACTCAAATCAGAGCTCGGAAGATTGGAGCTGTTAAGAACATCCCTCTGGAAGCAGACGCACTCCAGGGGAAAGAAAAGGAAGTGATGTTCACGAGGAAAGAAGAGAGGTTGCCGAGCAGGAATTATGACGAGACTGCGGGCAGACGCTAAAACCGGTAAACCCCCGATGCCGGCTCTTTTTCTGTCTAACGTCCGCTCGCTGGACAACAAAATGGATCTACTTCGTTTGAGAGTGACCACGTCGGAGGAGATAAGAAGGTGCTCCGTGCTCTGCCTCACAGAAACGTGGATCTCTGAGGATACCGAGACTACGGGAAAAACACGAGGCGGCGGTGTTTGTATTTACGTGCACAAAGACTGGTGCACGAACTGTTCCGTGATAAAAAGGCTTTGTTCAGCTGCCGTCGAGTTGATCACAGTAAGATGTAGGCCGCATTACCTTCCTCGCGACCATGCTGTGATTTTAATAACAGCTATTTACATAGCACCCGATGCTAATGCTAATGACGCCCAGGGAGAAATTCATGACTTACTCACCTCGCTGCAGTGTAAATATCCTGAGGGGCTCTTCATTGTTTGCGGAGATGTCAATCACGTAGATCTTCAAGCCTCTCTCCCAGCCTTCAATAAGAACGTCTTCACAGCAACGAGAGGTGATAAAACGCTTGACCAAGTCTACACTAATGTAAAGGGGGCGTACACGGCGAAGACACGCCCAGCGCTCGGAGCTTCCGATCACGGCTCTCTGATCCTGGCGCCAAGACAACTCCCCCCACTCAGGCGCTCCAAGCCGGAACAAAGAGAGATAAGAATCTGGCCTCAAGATAGTTCCCCCATGTTGAGAGACTGTTTTGAGAAGACAAACTGGTCTGTTTTCAGAGAAGCAGCTACTGATGGAAGCTCAGTTGACCTGGATCTCTATGCTTCCTCAGTCCTGGGCTACATCAGTACATGCTCTGAAAATGTATCCATAAAAAAATATGTTAAATCCTACCCGAACCGGAAACCCTGGTTAAATAAAGAAGTTCACGCCTTGCTAGCAGCCAGGGACACTGCATTCAAGTCAGGAGATAAAGAGGAGCTGAGAAAGAGCAGGAAAGAACTGAAGGATGGCATTAAGAAGGCCAAGGCCACGTATGCACAGAGGATCGAGGGACAGTTCACCTCACAAGACCCACGGAGCATGTGGAAGGGTATTAAATGCATAACAGATTACAAAGGCAAGAACAAACAATGCCCCAGGGACCCATCTCTGCCTGATGCCCTCAATAAGTTTTATGCACGTTTTGATGATCCAAACAGACCAGCTAGCACCAGACTCACCTCATCACCAGATGAAGAGCATCTCAGGGTGTCCGCAGCAGAAGTGAGAGGCAGTCTCAGAAAGATTAATCCTCATAAAGCAACCGGACCAGACAACATCCCAGGGAAAGTTCTGAAGGAATGTGCGGACCAGCTCTGTGAGGTGCTGGCTGACATCTTCACCACCTCACTTGCACTGGAGTCAGTTCCCACCTGCCTGAAGACCGCGACCATCATCCCAGTCCCAAAGAGCTCCACAGTGACTGGTCTGAATGACTATAGACCGGTGGCCCTCACCCCGATAGTCGCTAAATGTTTTGAGAAACTGGTCATGTCCCACATCAAGGCAACCGTCAACATCAATGAGGACCCTCATCAATACGCATACCGTGAGAACCGATCAACAGAGGACGCCATTTCTTCCGTGGTCCACACTGCTCTCACCCACCTGGATCAGAAGGACTCATACGTGCGTCTGCTCTTTGTGGACTTCACATCTGCCTTCAACACCATGATCCCCCAAACTCTGATAGACAAACTATCTACACTTGGACTAAGCCCCTCTATTTGTAACTGGGTACTAGACTTCTTAACAGACAGACCACAGTCCGTGAAGATCCACAACTTCTCCTCCTCCACCATAACCCTCAGCACTGGCTCTCCTCAAGGATGTGTGCTGAGCCCCCTTCTGTTCACTCTGCTCACATATGATTGTACAGCCACACTTCCAGGCTGTCATATTGTTAAGTTTGCAGATGATACAGCGGTGGTGGGATGCATCACAAACAATGATGAGTCCAGCTACAGACAGGAGGTGGAACACCTGGAGAGCTGGTGCAAAGAGAATAATCTTCACATGAATGTGAAGAAGACAAAGGAGATGATTGTGGACTTCAGAAGGAACAAACACACCCATGCCCCACTGAAAATAGGTGGGTCTGCAGTGGAGGTGGTCTCCAGCTACAAATACTTGGGTGTACACTTGAATGATAACCTCAGCTGGAGCAACAACACCACCAGCCTGATCAAGAAAGGTCATCAGAGACTCTACTTCCTCAGACGGCTGAGACGAGCTGGTCTGAGCAGCCCAGTTCTCACCTCCTTCTACAGGTGTGCAGTGGAGAGCGTCCTGTGCTCCAGCATCAACGTGTGGCATGGAGGCTGCACAGTTGAAGAGAGGAAAGCTCTACAGAGAGTGGTGAAGGCTGCACAGAAGTTGTTGGAGTCAGTCTCCCCACCATCACAGACATTTACACCTCCAGATGCAGGAAAAGAGCCACCTGCATCATGAAAGACCTCACTCATCCAGCACACTCACTCTTTGCCCCACTCCCCTCAGGACGGAGGTTGAGGAGCATCAAGTGTAGAACCACTAGACTGAGGAACAGCTTCTACCCTGAGGCTGTTAGACTCATGAATAAATAAAAATAAAATAAAAAATAAACACTGCAAAATATCACATCATACTGATGCTGATCTGTTTTCTTGTTGCTGTGTTCATCTGTGTTCATCTGTGACCATCTGCTCATACAAACTCATGTTCGTGCTGCTGTTTATTCCCACTATATTAGGCTTAGTGTATTACTAGTTGATGTTTTTCTTAGTTAGTTCTAGATGTTATTACTGTTTTTCTCTTTCATTGTTGTTGGATGTAACTGGGACCTCGTGTACATAATCTCGTTTTCATCTCATGTACCACATGCGGTGCAAATGACAATAAAGACTCTCTGACTCTCTGAAAACTGAGAGGGAGGGGGCGTGTCTGACGAGCAGAGGTAACTCGTTCCAAATTCTTGGTCCTGCTACAGAGAAGGCCGTGTCACCTCTGCACTTAAGACGAGTCCCTGGAACTGTGAGAAGTGACTGGTCCGCTGATGAGTATGGTATTGTATTAAAATATAATGAAGCTGCAGACATTTTGGACCAATCTGATTCCCGTGATGTGGTGACATGTCGAGTTCAGACAGTGTTGTGAATGACTCTCAGATACTACCGTATCAAAAGCAGCTATCTGGGAAATTCACTGATGTGGATATTTTTGTTTGCTTCTGTCAGTTGTGTCTGCCATCTTAAAGTGAAGCGGTTCTTAAAAAGGTCAGGTTGTACAGGTCCATCCGGTGATTATTTCTTAAAGTTTTACTAAAATCCATCCAATGTTTCATGGCAAATTCTGTGTTCAAACATAGTTTATATATTTATTTAGTCTGAGCTACTACCACACAAGTTTAGGCTAATCATTTGTAGAACTGACTAAGTTATAGCCATTTCTTAATTCTTAACATTGATTAGCTGTGGCAGCCATCTTGTATGGGTGGAGCTTAAAAGCAGTGGTGTAGTCTACGTGATACTCGGGTATATGGAGTATACCCACTAGAAAAACTTAAGAATTTCAGTATACCCACTTAAAAGTGCCCAATGGTACATGACATACCATTAGGTACATGTCATTGATACGTTAAATGACAGTTAAACACTTCTGTAACAATCTATTGGTGTGCAGTGCTTTTCTTTGATACTGTTTTATAAATTATATAACATGTTTTTAATACAAAGCCAGCTGTTGTACAAAGTTTGTTGTTCATTTATTCAAATATAAGCATCAGAGAAATTTGGAACTGTTCAATATGCTTAAAATCAAAATAAATTGACGGTTACACTTTACAGGTAGTCCCCGATTTACGAGCGAGATCCGTTACAACGAGGCGCTCGTAAACCGGAAATCTCGTAATTTGGAACGGCCGCCATTTCTCTCGTAAATCCGGAAATCCGCTCGTAAATTGGAACGGTTTTCGCTAGCGCGACTAAAAACACTCTATTTTCATCTAAAAACTACTTTTGAGTGCATAAAAATGATCGGAAACGTGTGTTTATATGCTTAACTAACTAACTGTAGTGAAAAAACACATGAAAACTCAGTATTTTTTTCGTTTTTTCCAAAAATTCGCAGCTCGTAAGTCTGGAACCTCGCAGATCAGAGCGCTCGTAAATCGGGGACTACCTGTACTAACCAGTGTACTTTGGTTTCTAAGCACGGTATACCCACTACAAAAATGTAGACTACACCACTGCTTAAAAGTTAACATAGATGTATATCTTGTGATTTGTCACTCATGTTTAGTGGTCAACAGGATATTTAGCTAACGATACAGACAGACCAAAAGAGGTAAAACTTTATTTCTCTGCTTTTGTTTCCATCGGCAGCAGGAGACAAAAATCTGTAAACGTGCTCACAGAAAACCTGAACAGCGTCAGAACCGCAGGCTGCAGAGCAGAAGTTATGCTTGTGTTTGCTAGTGGATCAGTTTTCAGAGTGCTGCTCAAACTTCAGGCAGATAGCAGAGACATCGTAGAACCAGCACTGTGTTTGCTTAACAACCTCACACACCTTATCCCCAAAACACAGTAAAACCATGCTGTCCATATGCTTATGTGAAATTTAATGCGGTGGAATGCAGCAACATTGTGCAAGTGCATGCATGCAGACATGAACACCTGCTGGTCAACAACAAGCCCGAGTGTTGGAGCTAAACCCGAGTTTAGATGAGACTTTGTCTGCTTTAAAGTACACAGATAGTGTTTCCAGAAGTTTCTGTCTACACAACGTCTCTTCTACCTCAAAATACTGTATATACAGTAAATATGGTAAATATATTTTGTCTACGTTTTAAAGGAAACAACAATGAAATCCTCAAAAGGCAACAAAATGTATCAAATAACATGCAGATATGGACAAATGTATCTTATAAATACAGTACTTGGTTATTTTGACCAATTCACTTCTCTCTTTAAAGCCTCATGTTGAAAACTTGATAAAGAAACTGAAAGTTAAACTGGGTTTCTTTTTCAGAAATAGATCATGTCTAATTCTGAATGTTAGGAAACACCTTGTAACTGTAACTTTCCTTCCCTCCATTGATTACAGTGACATTATCTACATGAACGCCCCTACTAGGTCGACCACATTATCTACCCCGTGAGTTCCAGTTGCTTTTTTTATTTTGTTTGTCAAAGCCCTTTGTGATTTTTATTTTGAGAAGCGCTATATAAATGTAGGGATATATATGCACTAGTCAGTTTTGCTGACTGTACAATATTCCAGATGAAAAATTTGAGTAGATTTTATATGACACAAACTTATCATCAATTAAACGAGTTCTCTCTTTTTCAGTTTAATACCAATATTCTGTTACTTAGTGATGATATGTAAAGACATGAAATGTTAACTTAGCCAAGATGGTGTAGTGGCAGGGCTTCCGACTTGGGACCCGAAGGACGCGGGTTCGCGCCCCGGCCACTACACACCTTGGGGTGTCTATGAGTGCACACCTAATTCTCCAGCTCCCCGGGCGCTTTCTATGGCTGCTCACTGCACCACCTGGTGGTGGTTGGGTTAAATGCAGAGACAAATTTCGTCTGTGTATGGGAAACATACACAGATGACAAAAAATGACATTATTATTATTATTATTATTATGATGTTGGTACAACAGGACTGGACCATTTATTTAACAGAATCATAAATTACATCACACATTTGTACATGTTTGGATCGATCGAATTTCCTATAACTAACTGTTCACAGATTAAAACATAGGAACAACAGGACACAAGTTATCGATCTTATAATAACTTATATCTCTGCAAGCATTTAGCTTAAGTTTACTGTCTTAAAATAAGAAAGTTTCAGAGTAGGAGGAAGATGAAGGATGAGGAAAGGTACTATCTTGATGTGTTTTAACCAGAAACATGGCAGCTCTCCGGCGATCTCGACTACACATTGGTACGACTTGGCAAAGCATTTGACGACTTTGTTACCTCGTGAAGACGGTCAGTCCCCAGTTGGTCCAACTGGCCAGTTCGTTTACCGTTCTCAGCATCTCCAGACGTCTGCCTAGACTCGAAGGCAGTTCCTGGTTTGGCTTTTCAAGACAAGACATTCCTTAAAGGAATGTCAATAAAAGAGAAGCTTTTTACAGCTTGAAATGGATTAATAACTGGCATGTTATAAATCTTTAACTGAATGACGCGTCCTTAGCGTGTGACTGGCGTTCATTCAGCTCTTTTGGGGAACCTCATGGCTTGAGTTCCTCCACCGACTCTCTAAGTTCCAGCAAAGCTTAGAACTTTTAAGAAAGGATCTGAGATCAGTGACTTGTTCTTCTCCGATTGGTTTAAACGAACCAGTGGATGGCAGTTAGTGCATGAAGGTCACTCGGATAGGAGAGGATTGTTTTTTTTTTTAGAACAGAGAAGTTGTTTAGAATGAAGAGAGAGAAACAGATTAGACTGGAGCCAGCTTCATAAAACAACTGATTAAAACTGTATTCTAACTTCTAACAAACTGAGGAGTTCAGTCTGACATATTAATTCACTTTCACCGTTTGATTCATTTTATGAATAAGTGATCAACATTTTGAAATAGCATAAAACATGATCAAGTTATTCTCAGAATTAATTCTGAATTAACACACATTAAAGCTTCAGTATGTAGCTTTTTTTATGAACATATTTCTTCACTCTGTCACTACCTCCTGACAGACTGATGTTAGCCAGGTAATCTCTGAAAAAAAAAAAAAAAATATTGTCCCCTTGCTTCTCCAGGTGGTAAATAAGCATTTCTAAAAAGAAAAGGTGACCCGCCATTTTCCAGCCAATAAAAACAGAGTTTGTAACCAGCCAATAAAAACAGAGCTTGAATTTGAATCAGCCAATAAAAACAGAGCTTGAATTTGAAATTCAACAGACCACAAGGGGGCAGAGCCACATATGGCTCTGAGGGGGAGGGATCAGAATGCTTTGCCTGTTGAAAATATTTCTAAGTCTGCAGTTCTACAGAAACTGCATACTGAACCTTTAAAAGGAAGTCTCTTCTGAAATAATATGTGTTTTGATTCAAATAAATGTAATAAAATAGTGTCCACTCATCTCCTTGAGGTTCTCAGGAGAAGTGTACCATTCAGAGTTTCAGAGAGATGTGAAAAGGTGTAAATCCAGAACAGACATGAGGGCCTGTTCCACTAGAGAACAATATGGCGCCGGTTGTTATGGCTTGCTATCTAACTCCTCTCCTGAACTTTTTACTACTGTTCGTGTTCTGCCTTTTTTTCATCGACGATGCATCCTCGCTTCTGGTCTATGATCGCTCAACTCTTCTAAGTCTCCAAGACTCGCTGATCAACACACCGGCTACTGGCAAATATGGACATTTTAAGCCTCCTCCACCTCCACCGTTCCTGGCGTCCATTCCAGCGTATTTACAACGCAACGCGAGCACATTGCCACGCAACAAGCGACGCAGAAGACGCGGAACGAGAGCAGGCGTGCTGGTGAGGTTTAAAAAGTATCTCTCGTCTCACAACACGCCGACGGCTGACTTACCTCCTGAATTCAGCGTCTTTGATGTCCGTCGTTCCTTCGCTCGTCGCCACAGATGCCTTGTTGCTATCAATCATGACGCCAGCGATCAGTATCCATCTTGTCCCCCGGTGAGGACTGTGAAGCGAGGCTGCGTTAAACAGAACCTCCGCCCGCTCGCTCGAGCTGAGAGTGACGTAACTGGCTGCGTTCCAACCCGTGCAGCACTGTTTAACGCCAGATCGATCACAAATAAAACTTTTATATTAAGTGATTTGATCTCAACTCATCGTCTGGATCTGTTTCTGATTACTGAAACCTGGCAGAAATCAGGAGACCAGAGCTGCTTCTCTGAACTCCTCCCACCTGGTTTTTCTTATCTGAGCGCACCACGTGGGGCTGGAAGAGGGGGAGGGCTCGCTGCTGTGTTCAATGAGGAGGCGTTCAAATGCCGTTTGTTGCCTCAGAAAAACTACAACAGTTTTGAAAGCATGTTTTTTGTGCTGGAATCTGCTAAACCTCTGTTGTGTGGCCTCTTTTATCGGTCTCCACAATACAATAAAAACTTTCTCAGTGAGTTTTCAGAACTACTGGCTGACCTAATGCCAAAGTTTGACTCTTGGCTTTTCTGTGGAGACTTCAACGTGCACACCTGCTACCCAAGTAATCAGCTTGGATGTGAGTTTCAGGACCTTCTGGACTCTTTTAACCTGTCGCAGTCGGTCTTGGTGGCCACACACAGTCAGGGTCATACACTGGATTTAATTATCTCCCATGACCTTCAAATACCTGCTGTGGAGATCCTGGACACCTGTATTTCAGACCATTTTCCCATTTTATTTGAATTTTTCACCTCTCCTGCACCGAAGGCTATTCTCCCAGCATGTCTCTGCCGTTCCATCACCCCATCCACCCCAAGTCAGTTCACTGATGCCTTTAAGAGCACTGACTTATGCTCTGCTGTCAGCGTGGACCCATCTCTACATCCTGAGGACTTCATCACCTCCTTCCATCACACCTGCACAACGATCTTGGACTCCATCGCTCCTCTCAAACAGGCATCTTCAAAAAACAGACCATCACCATGGCTCAACGAAACGACGCGGGCTCTTCGACAACGTTGCAGAAAAGCAGAGCGAAAATGGAGGCGCGACCGGCTTCATGTATCTCAGGGAATACTGAGAGACTGTCTCTGTGATTATCAAAATGCTGTGAAGCAGGCCAAGTCACAGTACCTCTCCAATTTAATCACCACCAGCTCCAACCGGCCGAAGACGCTATTCAACACACTCCAGTCTGTTATCAATCCATCTGTCAATGTTCTGAAAACTGCCACACAGTCTACCTGTGATGACTTTCAGAGCTATTTTGTCAACAAAATAGACTCTATCAGGCAGAACATTGTCAGTCCATCCAACACCATCCAGTCATGTGCATCTGCAATAACCACTGCTGTTTTTGACCAGTTCGACCTGGTTTCACTGCCTCACCTCATCAAGGTGGTTCAGCAGATGAAACCAACTAACTGTTCTCTGGACATCATTCCATCAAAAATATTCAAACATTCTTTTGATGTAATTGGTCCTTGTGTTTTGTCATTTATTAACAGCTGTCTATCTTCAGGTTTTGTGCCATCTGCTTTCAAACATGCTGTGGTCAGGCCTCTTCTCAAAAAACCAGGCCTAGATCCTACAGCTCTCTCTAATTTCAGACCAGTTTCCCATCTGTCATTTCTATCAAAGGTCCTAGAAAAGATTGTTTTTATTCAACTTCAATCTTTTCTAGAACTCAACAACCTGTTTGAAAAATTTCAGTCAGGTTTTCGAGCTCGTCACAGTACTGAATCTGCACTGCTCAAAGTACAGAATGACATTCTTCTGTCCCTGGATGCAAAAAACCCTGCTCTGCTGGTGATGTTAGACCTCTCAGCAGCTTTTGACACCGTCGACCATCAGGTACTAATCAACCGCTTGTCTCAGCAGGTTGGCCTCCAGGGAGCTGTGCTTGAGTGGTTCAAATCTTACCTGTCTGGGAGAACTTTTTCTGTCATGATAGGCGATCTGTCCTCCTCTTCATCAACCCCTCTGACCATATCTGTCAAGTCTCCCGTTTTGGCCGGGAAACTACCGTATTTTACCCCTCTTTCCCGTCGTGATCCCGAATTATTATTTTCCCGGAAATCTCCCGTATTATAATATTATAAAAAAAAAAAAAAACACATTCCGGTGCCTCTGTCACTAGTCTCGCGAGAACTGCCACCTGCAGTCGCCTCGGTGGCAGTTCTCGCGATGTTAGGGCTGGTGGCGCGAGAACAAACCCGGAAAAACACAGATGGATGTAACGAGAAGTAACGAGAGAGGACGCGTCCCTGCCAAAAAAGTTAAGACTTCGTGTAAATATGTTGAAAAATGGGACAGCGAATTTACTTTCCTAAAGTTTATTACGCGTTTTTTAAGATTTGTAACTGCGACTTTAGTGTCTCTCTCTCATGGGGGAAGGAACGATGTCCGTCAGCATGAAAAATCCGTCAAGCACAAAGGTAAGCCTGTCAGATTGTGATCACATAACTGGTTTGAAAGAGGCTGATAGGTAGTTATTTTAGATTTCTTGTAAACCTGTCTTAAAATGTAAGGGGTCCTGGACTTTGCAGGGGTCTGCAACCTGCGGCTCTGGAGCCACATGCGGCTCTTTGGTCCCTCAGCAGTGGCTCTTCCAAGCTTTGATCAAAACTAACTTTAAACTGAATTTTATTTGTTCTTATAACAACAAAAAGGGCTAGTTTTAGCAGTTTTTCCTGTCATTTCCTTTGCAAATGTGTGAATACTAGAACTAATAGAAGGAGTAAAACATAAGTTAACTTTATTTATTCGAAGTAGGATATTTAATTTTTCCACAATTAAAATAATTTACCTAGACCTGCATAGTTCATTATTTTATTTTTTAATTGGGAAAGATCACATTATTTTTCCTTCTTTATGATAATCTGGTCTTTTTTAGTCTAAAATGTAAAAATATCAACAAATCATTAGATATTTTCAGCTTTACAATGGCCAGAAAACTACAGGTCAGAAAATTGTCCTTTAACAAACTTAAAGTGGTCTGTGGGCCACCAGTTGAGAATCCCAGTTGTAGCAGGTATTGTGGCTCCGGAAACGTTTAATTTAGTGAACAAAGGGCCAGAAATGGCTCTTTTGATCATAAAGGTTGCAGATCCCTGGGCTAGTGGGATGGCTCGGCGTACCCGGCAGAAAATTTCCCTTATTTTTAAATCCAAAACTTGACAGGTATGCCTCTGACCTCTGGCGTACCACAGGGATCCATTCTAGGGCCAGTCCTCTTTTCTCTTTACATGCTGCCATTAGGATCAATCATTGCACGTCATAATCTGTCTTTTCACATGTATGCAGACGATTTACAAATCTATCTGCCAGTCACTCCCAACCCCTCACTCAGTTCAAACACTCTTGTCAACTGCTTAAATGACATTAAGCACTGGCTCTCTCAA
Organism: Garcialebias charrua; assembly: GCA_038048925.1. Lineage (NCBI taxonomy): Eukaryota > Metazoa > Chordata > Actinopteri > Cyprinodontiformes > Rivulidae > Garcialebias > Garcialebias charrua. Next base: position 25,500 of record JBBPBX010008407.1, on the reverse strand, counting down.
AACTTCCTCCACCTAAACACAGATAAAACTGAATGCATTTTATTTGGTGCACCTGATGACACCAGCAACATCCTTCCCAGTCCCAGTGTTGGTTTTCCCCTCCCCCACTTCAACCCGGTGGTCAGAAATCTTGGAGTGCAGCTTGACTCCAACTTAAAGCTTGATAAACAGATCAGTTCTGTTGTCAAGACCAGCTTTTTCCAGCTCCGTCTGCTCTCCAAAGTCAAGTCATTTCTCAGCCGTGGTGATCTGGAGAAGGCCATCCATGCCTTTGTGACCTCCAGACTTGATTATTGTAATGCTTTGTATGTTGGTATTAATCAATCCTCCATCTCCCGTTTACAGCTTGTACAGAACTCTGCCGCGCGCTTTTTGACCAACACACGAAAATATGAACACATCACTCCTGTCCTGTCCTCTCTACACTGGCTCCCGGTTCAGTTCAGGATACAGTTCAAGCTGCTGCTGTTTGTTTTCAAAGCTCTGAATGGACTTGCTCCTCTGTACATCTCAGAACTTTTGAAAGTCCATCAGCCCGGCAGAGCTTTACGATCTGCCAGTCAACACCTGCTGGAGGTGCCTCGCTCAAGGTACAAACAATGGGGAGACCGGTCATTTTCTGTTGCCGGCCCAAAAGCCTGGAACAGTCTCCCCCTTGAGCTGCGTGCCACCTCTGATCTGACTCTGTTCAAAACCAGACTGAAGACCCACTTGTTCAAAAAAGCTTTCAGTGTGTAACTTTTATTACTTTTGGTATTTTAGTATGTAGCATTTTTATTTCCATTGCCTTCTTTTATTGCTGTTGTTTCTTATTCTATTTTCATTGATTTATTGTTCCAGTTTATTCATCTTTTTATCCTGTTAAGCACCTTGGTCAATGCAAGGCATTGTAGGAAGGTGCTATACAAATAAAGTTTATTATTATTATTATTATTATTATTATTATTATTATTATTATAGAGAGACATCACCTCTGACATGTGACAATTGAAACCTGATGTCCACAGAGAGACATCACCTCTGAGACAAAGACCACTGCAACCTGATGTCCATAGGGAGAGACATCACCTGTGACACGTGACCACCGCAACTTGATGTCCACAGAGAGACTTCACCTTTGACATGTGACCACTGTAACCTGATGTCAACAGAGACAGATATCACCTCTGAGACAAAGTCCTCTGCAACCTGATGTCCACAGAGAGAGACATAACCTCTGAAACAAAGACCACTGCAATCTGATGTCCACAGAGAAACATCACCTCTGACACATGACCATTGCAAACTAAGGTCCACAGAGAGACATTACCTATGAGACAAAGACCACTGCAACCTGATGTCCACAGAGAGACATCACCTGTGACACATGAGCAATGCAACCTGATCTCCACCAAGAGACATCACCTCTGAGACACAGACCACTGCAACCTGATGTCCATAGGGAGAGACATCACCTGTGACATGTGACCACTGTAACCTGATGTCCAAAGAGACAGATATCTCCTCTGAGACAAAGTCCTCTGCAACCTGATGTCCACAGAGAGACATCACCTCTGAGACAAAGACCACTGCAACCTGATGTCCACACAGAGTGACATCACCTGTGACACGTGACAACTGCAACCTGATGTCCACAGAGAGACATCACCTCTGAGACAAAGACCACTGCAACCTGATGTCCACAGAGTGACATCACCTGTGACACGTGACCACTGCAACCTGATGTCCACAGAGAGTGACATCACCTCTTGACATGTAACCACTGCAGCCTGATGTCCACAGAGAGTGACATCAACTGTGACACGTGACCACTGCAACCTGATGTCCACAGAGAGTGACATCACCTCTTGACATGTAACCACTGCAGCCTGATGTCCACAGAGAGTGACATCACCTGTGACACGTGACCACTGCAACCTGATGTCCACAGAGAGTGACATCACCTGTGACACGTGACCACTGCAACCTGATGTCCACAGAGAGACATCACCTCTGAGACAAAGACCACTGCAACCTGATGTCCACACAGAGTGACATCACCTGTGACACGTGACCACTGCAACCTGATGTCCACAGAGAGTGACATCACCTCTTGACATGTAACCACTGCAGCCTGATGTCCACAGAGAGACATCACCTCTGAGACAAAGACCACTGCAACCTGATGTCCACACAGAGTGACATCACCTGTGACACGTGACCACTGCAACCTGATGTCCACAGAGAGTGACATCACCTGTGACACGTGACCACTGCAACCTGATGTCCACACAGAGTGACATCAACTGTGACACGTGACCACTGCAACCTGATGTCCACAGAGAGTGACATCAACTGTGACACGTGACCACTGCAGCCTGATGTCCACAGAGAGTGACATCAACTGTGACACGTGACCACTGCAACCTGATGTCCACAGAGAGTGACATCACCTGTGACACGTGACCACTGCAACCTGATGTCCACACAGAGTGACATCAACTGTGACACGTGACCACTGCAACCTGATGTCCACAGAGAGACATTACCTCTGAGACAAAGACCACTGCAACCTGATGTCCACACAGAGTGACATCACCTCTTGACATGTAACCACTGCAACCTGATGTCCACACAGAGTGACATCACCTGTGACACGTGACCACTGCAACCTGATGTCCACAGAGAGTGACATCACCTCTGAGACAAGACCACTGCAACCTGATGTCCACACAGAGTGACATCACCTGTGACACGTGACCACTGCAACCTGATGTCCACAGAGAGACATTACCTCTGAGACAAAGACCACTGCAACCTGATGTCCACACAGAGTGACATCACCTCTTGACATGTAACCACTGCAACCTGATGTCCACAGAGAGTGACATCACCTGTGACACGTGACCACTGCAACCTGATGTCCACAGAGTGACATCACCTGTGACATGTGACCACTGCAACCTGATGTCCACAGAGAGTGACATCAACTGTGACACGTGACCACTGCAACCTGATGTCCACAGAGTGACATCACCTGTGACATGTGACCACTGCAACCTGATGTCCACAGAGAGACAACACCTCTGAGACACAGATCATTGTAACCTGAAGTCCACAAAGAAACATAACCTCTGAGACAAAGACCACTGTAACATGATGTCCACAGAAAGAGAAATCACCTCTGAGACCACGACCACTGCAACCTGATGTCCACAGAGAGACATCACCTGTGACACGTGACCACATGCAACCTGATGTCCACAGAGAGACATTACCTCTGAGACAAAGACCACTGCAACCTGATGTCCACAGAGAGACATCACCTCTGAGACACAGACCACTGCAGCCTGATGTCCACAGAGAGACATCACCTCTGAGACACAGACCACTGCAACCTGATGTCCACAGAGAGTGACATCACCTCTTGACATGTAACCACTGCAACCTGATGTCCACAGAGAGTGACATCACCTGTGACACGTGACCACTGCAACCTGATGTCCACAGAGAGACATCACCTCTGAGACAAAGACCACTGCAACCTGATGTCCACAGAGAGACATCACCTCTGAGACACAGACCACTGCAGCCTGATGTCCACAGAGAGACATCACCTGTGACACGTGACCACATGCAACCTGATGTCCACAGAGAGACATTACCTCTGAGACAAAGACCACTGCAACCTGATGTCCACAGAGAGACATCACCTCTGAGACACAGACCACTGCAGCCTGATGTCCACAGAGAGAGACATCACCTCTTGACATGTAACCACTGCAACCTGATGTCCACAGAGAGTGACATCAACTGTGACACGTGACCAATGCAACCTGATGTCCACAGAGAGACATCACCTCTGAGACAAAGACCACTGCAACCTGATGTCCACAGAGAGTGACATCACCTGTGACACGTGACCACTGCAACCTGATGTCCACAGAGAGACATTACCTCTGAGACAAAGACCACTGCAACCTGATGTCCACACAGAGTGACATCACCTGTGACACGTGACCACTGCAACCTGATGTCCACAGAGAGACATTACCTCTGAGACACAGACCACTGCAACCTGATGTCCACACAGAGTGACATCACCTCTTGACATGTAACCACTGCAACCTGATGTCCACAGAGAGTGACATCACCTGTGACACGTGACCACTGCAACCTGATGTCCACAGAGAGACATTACCTCTGAGACAAAGACCACTGCAACCTGATGTCCACACAGAGTGACATCACCTGTGACATGTGACCACTGCAACCTGATGTCCACAGAGAGTGACATCACCTGTGACACGTGACCACTGCAACCTGATGTCCACAGAGTGACATCACCTGTGACATGTGACCACTGCAACCTGATGTCCACAGAGAGACATCACCTCTGAGACACAGATCATTGTAACCTGAAGTCCACAAAGAAACATAACCTCTGAGACAAAGACCACTGTAACATGATGTCCACAGAAAGAGAAATCACCTCTGAGACCACGACCACTGCAACCTGATGTCCACAGAGAGACATCACCTCTGAGACCACGACCACTGCAACCTGATGTCCACAGAGAGACATCACCTCTGAGACACAGACCACTGCAGCCTGATGTCCACAGAGAGACATCACCTCTGAGACACAGACCACTGCAGCCTGATGTCCACAGAGAGAGACATCACCTCTGAGACACAGACCACTGCAACCTGATGTCCACAGAGAGTGACATCACCTCTTGACATGTAACCACTGCAGCCTGATGTCCACAGAGAGTGACATCACCTCTTGACATGTAACCACTGCAGCCTGATGTCCACAGAGAGAGACATCACCTCTGAGACACAGACCACTGCAGCCTGATGTCCACAGAGAGAGACATCACCTCTGAGACACAGACCACTGCAGCCTGATGTCCACAGAGAGACATCACCTCTGAGACACAGACCACTGCAACCTGATGTCCACAGAGAGTGACATCACCTCTTGACACGTGACCACTGCAACCTGATGTCCACAGAGAGTGACATCACCTCTTGACATGTAACCACTGCAGCCTGATGTCCACAGAGAGAGACATCACCTCTGAGACACAGACCACTGCAGCCTGATGTCCACAGAGAGAGACATCACCTCTGAGACACAGACCACTGCAACCTGATGTCCACAGAGAGTGACATCACCTCTTGACATGTAACCACTGCAACCTGATGTCCACAGAGAGTGACATCACCTCTGAGACACAGACCACTGCAACCTGATGTCCACAGAGAGACATCACCTCTGAGACACAGACCACTGCAACCTGATGTCCACAGAGAGTGACATCACCTCTTGACACGTGACCACTGCAGCCTGATGTCCACAGTGAGACATCACCTCTGAGACACAGACCACTGCAGCCTTACCCCCCGCCCCGTGCTTTAATTCAAATTAAAAAATTTAATTCAAATCAAGATGGCTGCATCTATGAAAACACTGATGGCCTCTGTGCTAAGGCCTGACTTGTGGCTTGACTCACAGCGAAGGAGGGTTTTTCCTTCAGACTTCACCTCGTTGGCCTCGGAGGTGCTGTTCAGTTCTAATCTACAACTTAGCGTGTTTGTTGTTCTAACACGGATGTGTTCAAATAATAAATGATCATCAGCTGATCTTCATATCTGCCTCTGAGCTTCAAACATTCCGTTCTTTAATATTTCCCACCCCCGTGTTCCTAAACTAATTCTTACAGTCTATTCTCAAACTCAATACAAAATGGCTGCCACAGCTAAATGACCCTGGGAAACACACAAAAGGCCATGAACATGTCAGTTATACAGATAGTAAACTAAAATCTGGGGTGGTATTAGCTGGAAGTCCTCCTCAACACATACTCTGAGCACTCCTGTAGAGTGTGCAGAACAAGGCTTGGACCATGGCAGTTCTGACTGTGACACTTGTCAGCAGCAGACAGAACACTGGGCCTCAAGTGAAACCTCAATGTTTGTTTCTGGAGGGGTTGGGTGCTGGAACTCTGGTGGTTCCACTGGTCCTGGTATCGTTTGTACTGCACAGGACACCAGATAACACTCAATGCGAAGTCCAAAGCAAACAGCAAGTGTGCACTTGGACTTTTCTCAGCTGTGGTGGAAGAGATGAAATGAGTGTTGGCTGAAGAGCTGAGCTCCATCTGTAGAAGCCCACATTTACCTAACATCCAACAGGTGACCACATTTACCTAACATCCAACAGGTGACCACATTTACCTAACATCCAACAGGTGACCACATTTACCTAACATCCAACAGGTGACCCACGGAGCATGTGGAAGGGTATTAAATGCATAACAGATTACAAAGGCAAGAACAAACAATGCCCCAGGGACCCATCTCTGCCTGATGCCCTCAATAAGTTTTATGCACGTTTTGAAGATCCAAACAGACCAGCTAGCACCAGACTCACCTCATCACCAGATGAAGAGCATCTCAGAGTGACCGCAGCAGAAGTGAGAGGCAGTCTCAGAAAGATTAATCCTCATAAAGCAACCGGACCAGACAACATCCCAGGGAAAGTTCTGAAGGAATGTGCGGACCAGCTCTGTGAGGTGCTGGCTGACATCTTCACCACCTCACTTGCACTGGAGTCAGTTCCCACCTGCCTGAAGACCGCGACCATCATCCCAGTCCCAAAGAGCTCCACAGTGACTGGTCTGAATGACTATAGACCGGTGGCCCTCACCCCGATAGTCGCTAAATGTTTTGAGAAACTGGTCATGTCCCACATCAAGGCAACCGTCAACATCAATGAGGACCCTCATCAATATGCATACCGTGAGAACCGATCAACAGAGGACGCCATTTCTTCCGTGGTCCACACTGCTCTCACCCACCTGGATCAGAAAGACTCATACGTGCGTCTGCTCTTTGTGGACTTCACATCTGCCTTCAACACCATGATCCCCCAAACTCTGATAGACAAACTATCTACACTTGGACTAAGCCCCTCTATTTGTAACTGGGTACTAGACTTCTTAACAGACAGACCACAGTCCGTGAAGATCCACAACTTCTCCTCCTCCACCATAACCCTCAGCACTGGCTCTCCTCAGGGATGTGTGCTGAGCCCCCTTCTGTTCACTCTGCTCACATATGATTGTACAGCCACACTTCCAGGCTGTCATATTGTTAAGTTTGCAGATGATACAGCGGTGGTGGGATGCATCACAAACAATGATGAGTCCAGCTACAGACAGGAGGTGGAACATCTGGAGAGCTGGTGCAAAGAGAATAATCTTCACATGAATGTGAAGAAGACAAAGGAGATGATTGTGGACTTCAGAAGGAACAAACACACCCACGCCCCACTGAAAATAGGTGGGTCTGCAGTGGAAGTGGTCTCCAGCTACAAATACTTGGGTGTACACATGAATGATAACCTCAGCTGGAGCAACAACACCACCAGCCTGATCAAGAAAGGTCATCAGAGACTCTACTTCCTCAGACGGCTGAGACGAGCTGGTCTGAGCAGCCCAGTTCTCACCTCCTTCTACAGGTGTGCAGTGGAGAGCGTCCTGTGCTCCAGCATCAACGTGTGGCATGGAGGCTGCACAGTTGAAGAGAGGAAAGCTCTGCAGAGAGTGGTGAAGGCTGCACAGAAGATGTTGGAGTCAGTCTCCCCACCATCACAGACATTTACACCTCCAGATGCAGGAAAAGAGCCACCTGCATCATGAAAGACCTCACTCATCCAGCACACTCACTCTTTGCCCCACTCCCCTCAGGACGGAGGTTGAGGAGCATCAAGTGTAGAACCACTAGACTGAGGAACAGCTTCTACCCTGAGGCTGTTAGACTCATGAATAAATAAAAATAAAAATAAACACTGCAAAATATCACATCATGCTGATGCTGATCTGTTTTCTTGTTGCTGTGTTCATCTGTGACCATCTGCTCATACAAACTCATGTTCGTGCTGCTGTTTATTCCCACTATATTAGGCTTAGTGTATTACTAGTTGATGTTTTTCTTAGTTAATTCTAGATGTTATTACTGTTTTTCTCTTGCATTTGTTGTTGGATGTAACTGGGACCCCGTGTACATAATCTCGTTTTCATCTCATGTACCACATGCGGTGCAAATGACAATAAAGACTCTCTGACTCTGACTCTGATTTACCTAACATCCAACAGGTGACCACATTTACCTAACATCCAACAGGTGACCACATTTACCTAACATCCAACAGGTGACCACATTTACCTAACATCCAACAGGTGACCACATTTACCTAACATCCAACAGGTGACCACATTTACCTAACATCCAACAGGTGACCACATTTACCTAACATCCAACAGGTGACCACATTTACCTAACATCCAACAGGTGACCACATTTACCTAACATCCAACAGGTGACCACATTTACCTAACATCCAACAGGTGACCACATTTACCTAACATCCAACAGGTGACCACATTTACCTAACATCCAACAGGTGACCACATTTACCTAACATCCAACAGGTGACCACATTTACCTAACATCCAACAGGTGACCACATTTACCTAACATCCAACAGGTGACCACATTTACCTAACATCCAACAGGTGACCACATTTACCTAACATCCAACAGGTGACCACATTTACCTAACATCCAACAGGTGACCACATTTACCTAACATCCAACAGGTGACCACATTTACCTAACATCCAACAGGTGACCACATTTACCTAACATCCAACAGGTGACCACATTTACCTAACATCCAACAGGTGACCACATTTACCTAACATCCAACAGGTGACCACATTTACCTAACATCCAACAGGTGACCACATTTACCTAACATCCAACAGGTGACCACATTTACCTAACATCCAACAGGTGACCACATTTACCTAACATCCAACAGGTGACCACATTTACCTAACATCCAACAGGTGACCACATTTACCTAACATCCAACAGGTGACCACATTTACCTAACATCCAACAGGTGACCACATTTACCTAACATCCAACAGGTGACCACATTTACCTAACATCCAACAGGTGACCACATTTACCTAACATCCAACAGGTGACCACATTTACCTAACATCCAACAGGTGACCACATTTACCTAACATCCAACAGGTGACCACATTTACCTAACATCCAACAGGTGACCACATTTACCTAACATCCAACAGGTGACCACATTTACCTAACATCCAACAGGTGACCACATTTACCTAACATCCAACAGGTGACCACATTTACCTAACATCCAACAGGTGACCACATTTACCTAACATCCAACAGGTGACCACATTTACCTAACATCCAACAGGTGACCACATTTACCTAACATCCAACAGGTGACCACATTTACCTAACATCCAACAGGTGACCACATTTACCTAACATCCA
>JBBPBX010008407.1:0-15032 GCA_038048925.1 Garcialebias charrua | reverse complement strand
ACACACACACACACACACACACACACACACACACACACCAATTCAGTTTATTTCTATAGCACCAAGTCACAACAGAAGTTGTCTCAGGACACTGAACAGAAACATCCATATTTAATAATAATAATTTAACATGATTTATGTGAGGAGCAGACTGCTTTGAGTTTAACTCCATCACAGAACTCTCATCTTGAGCAAGCTTGAAGGCGACAGTGGAAAGGAAAACTCCCTCATGAGTGTAGTGGACCTGCATGAGGAATAAACTTTTAGCAGAACCAGTCTCAGGACAAGCGACCATCTGCTTCGACCGGCTGGGTGATCTGAAGCTCTCGACCTTGACCTCTCTCAGTGGCTTCAAACATCTGCTCACTTCCTGTAAAAAACTAACCCAGATACATTCCTGATTTTAGTTTTCTACACCACCTTATAATCTAGCCTTTTTTTTGTTTTATTTTTAATACAATTGTATTTTATTTGTTCTTCTCTTTCTGCATGCTTTTTACGAGTGTCAACTGTTGTCTTTGTTGGCCACTGTTGCCATCACTCTTTTGTTAAAAATCAGATCTCTCTTGTAAATGAGTCACCGAGGCTCAATGGGATTAACCTGTAGAAATAAAATTCAAATGAATCATTAACTTCAACAGACTCTTCCACTGGTACATTTTCATCTTTAAATCACTTCTTGGTCTGCTGCCCTCATACATCTCCTCCTACATGTCTCTGCATGAGTGCAGCTACAGCGTGCGCTCTCAGGACATTACTACCTGCAGTTGTTTTTTGTATTGTGCGCTTGTTCTGATACTACCTGCAGTGTTCTCTCATTGCAGACCGAACTAGGCAAAAGGGCCTTCTCCTACTTTGCTCCTGTATCATGGAACACCTTGCAAAAAGATCTGAAGCTCTCGACCATGACCTCTCTAAGGGACTTTAAACATCTGCTAAGTTCATGGCAAAGACCAACGCAGACATGTTCCTGTTTTTAGTGTTTTATATTGCTTGTTTTGTTTATTTTTAATATAATTTATTTAATTTACTTTTCATATTATATGCTTTTTTATGATTATCTACTGTTTTCATCTGTGTTCTTTGTTTAAAACAGGTCTCTCTTGTAAATGAGTCCCCAAGACTCAGTGAGACTAACCTGTATAAAGGTTGAATTGAACTGAATATTACCACTGTTCATGCATCAAGCAGTAACCTTGCTGTTACCTAAGAAAGAAAAATCCTCTAAACTGTGGCTCATATCAACCTATCTCGTTTTTAAATACTAATATTAAAATCTTTGCAAAGGTCCTGGCAAAACGACTTGGGCGGGTGGTCCCCACAATTGTCCCACCTGACCAGACGGGGTTTGTTAAAAAACGTCAGGCTTTCTTCAATGTTAGATGGCTGCTTGGTGTGCTGTACACTCCTAGTCCACCTGATCACACCTGTGACAATGTCATGTTTCATGAGACGCTGAGAACGCATTTGAACAGGTGGAGTGGGGTTATATCTTCGAGACTTTAAAGTTATTTAAACTTGGTCCAAAATTCACATCATGGGATAGGCTGATTTATACCTCCCCAATGGCAGCAGTCTGCACTAACTGGAACATATCCAGATATTTTGAACTCCAACAAGGTACGAGACAGGGGCGCCCACTTCTATTTGCATTAGCAATATAACCACTAGCTTTAGCTGTACGGCAAAATTCCATCATTAAGGAGATGAATTGATTACGTACAGAGAACAAAGTTTCTTTATATGCAGATGTAGCCTGGTTAAAACCAGACCCTTGTCCTTCACTTCGCTTCGTACTAGGCTCTGGACTTTCTGTTATAGAGAACCGATTCTTGCTGGAGGCGTGGCCTCTGCTGAGGAACAAAACCATTGGATCTTAGAAAATTTTGAACAGGGAAAAGCATTCTGCTCCCTCCCCCTCAGAGCCATATATGGTCTGTTTCCTGCTCTGGTGAACTTGACATCAGCTCCGCCTCCTGCTGCATTTTCTCTCGCTGCCGCTGCATATTCTGTGTTTATATGTTAATAAAACGTTCTAAAAAATAAAATAAAACCATGGAGCTCTGGTCCAGCACACCAGAAGACCAGAAAATCTGCAGGGACTCGGGCAGCAACGTAAAACCCGAGTTTAATTCTCTCGTGAGTGACAACCTGAGGCATTTCCTCATTCAACTCAGCGGAGGAGAGGAGGAGGAGGAGGGAGGAGGGAGGAGGGAGCGATCACTTGACTTTTGGCAAAAAAAACAAAAGAAAACTCCAGATAAGGGATTAAGAAGGGGAATTTAATACATTTGTGTCACATATAAAACAGTCCTGCATCGCTTTGCATCGCTTTGAATGAGAACATGCGGATGCTCGCTGGCTGCGCGCTGGGACAGGTGGGGGCGTGGGTTAGGGGCCAAAAACTCCGCCTCTTCTGTTCTATGATTGGTCCGGTCAAAAATCTACTGGAGAAATCCTTCTCTATGGGAGAAGTCCCAGACGGAGCAGTGAAGGGAAAATAAACTTGAGCAGAGCTGTGTAGGAAGGCGAGGGCCAGGCTAATGCAGATGGCATGCTTTTGTATGTATCAGACCATCTTACCAGCATTCCTGAATTACTTTGTACTTACTTTGCTTCAAAAATTTGGGAAATATCTGGCTACAAGTTTAATCTTCAGAAGAGTGAGCTGGTGCATGTGACCTCTATAGAAAATAAAATCTTAGACACTGTACCTTTTAAAATGCTTAAATTTAAATACCTTGGCATTTGGGTAACTCGATATCATAAGAACCTCTTTAAAGCCAATTACCTACCTCTCATGGTGAATCATAAACAGGACATTGCTAGATGGCAATCCCTACCTCATACTCAGAATAAACTCTGTAAAAATGAATATCCTCTCTAAATTTCTATACTTGATTCGGAATCTGCCAATCTTCCTTACTAAATCACTCTTTACCAATCTGAACAGTCAGCTATCAGCATTTATTTGGAATAAAAAGCATCCATGGACTGCCAAGAAGGTCTTACATCTACCCCGCAGACTTGGAGGAGTGTCACTGGGAAACTAATATCAGAGTTCTACTATTCTGGATAGATAAGTGTACTCTTTCTCTCAGTTGGGTGGCTTTGGAGAGGGCCTCAGTTAGATCCAGTTCCCATTCTGCATTACCGGTAGTTTAAATCTGTATCCGTTGATATCAAAGCCAACAAGAATTACAACTCATAGTGCCACAATAATTGATAATATTTTCACAAATGTAACAAATGGGGATATGATAGGTGATATTTTAACGACTGACTTAAGTGATCATTTACCTGTTCTCACAATCTGTAAAAATGATCAAAGCATCATAAAAGCAGTTACAACTAAGAAAAACATAATAAACACATCCAAAAAAAGCTTTGGATAAATTAAAAGAGGATCTAGATAAACAAAACTGGAATGACGTGTATGTTGATGATGTGAACAGATCGATGAGTTTATGAATATCTTAGAAGCTCTGTATGAAAAAAATTGTGTGCAAAAAAATTATACAAAGAGAAATATTGTTGACCAACCATGGATGACAAAAGGGTTGAGAAATGTTTGTAAAAAAAATAATTATTTGAATTCATGCTTCTTGAAATTGCAAACCCAAAACGCAGAAGAAAAATATAAGAAGTATAAAAATAAATTAGTAGGGATTATAAGGAAACTTAAGAAGGAATATTATAGTGATTTATCAAATAAAAATAATGGTGATATGAAAGCAACATGGCGAGTAATGAATAGTGTTCTGAAGAATCATAAAGTAAAAACGGGTATTTCACAATATATTTTGTAAAGGACAACGATGAAATTTCAACCTTTATTTAGTCAGGTTAATCTAATTGAGCCTCGAGGACTCATTTACAAGAGAGACCTGTCTACAAACTAATGAATGATGACAACAGCAACAGTAGAATTTCCTTGAACAATAAACAATAGACTAACACAAGAGAGAAATACAGATTTTTTTTTAAACAAGTTAAAACAAAGATATTAAAGTAGCAAAAACAGGCAGATCACAAGGCAGATGTAGAAAATCAAAAACAGGAACATGTCTGCTTTGGTTTTTGACAGGATTCCAACAGATTCTTAAAACCATTTAGAGAGCTTCAGATCTTTTTGTAAGATATTCCATGAAACAGGAGCAGAGTAGGAGAAGGTCCTTTTTCCAAGTTCAGTCCTCACTGACGGAACACTGCAGGTAATCATGTCCTGAGAGCGCACGCTGTAGCTGCACTCACACAAAGACATGTAGGAGGAGATGTATGAGGGCAGCAGACCAAGAAGTGATTTAAAGATGAAAATGTACCAGTGGAAGAGTCTGTGTGAGGTTAAAGGAGCTGTATGTAACTTTTCTAACAATATATTTTTAACATATTTCTTCACTCTGTCACTACCTCCTGACATACTGATTTTAGACAAGTAATCTCTGAAAAAAACTATTGTCCCCTTGCTTCTCTAAAAGCATTTCTAAAAAGCCACAGTGACACGCCGTTAACCAGCCAATAAAAACAGAGTTTGTAACCAGCCAATAAAAACAGAGCTTGAATTTGAATCAGCCAATAAAAACAGAGCTTGAATTTGAATCAGCCAATAAAAACAGAGCTTGAATTTGAATTTCAGCAGAGCAAGGGGTAACAGAGCCATATATGGCTCTGAGGGGGAGGGACCAGAAACGTGTCTCTGTTCAAAATTTTCCTAAGTTCCAGCGTGTTCCAGAAATTACATACTGAACCTTTAATGATGTCCAGTTAACCAGTGAATACAGGGTGCAGTGGTGGGTATGATAATCACAGCCAGTTATGAATCTTAGTGCACCATGATAGACAACATCCAACATCTGCAGGATGCACCATGATAGACAACATCCAACATCTGCAGGATGCACCATGATAGACAACATCCAACATCTGCAGGGTGCTTGTAGGAGCGTTCATGATGAGAATGAAATTGTCAATGGATTTAATCAATATGTTGTGAATGTTGGATCAAGCCTTGCAGCTAAAATACCAAAAGTAGATAATAATGTGAGCCATTCAATTATAAGTTGTGCAAATAGTATTTTTCTAAATGGAACTGACAAAGAGGAAATAATGAATGTAGTAAAAAATCTTACAGACAAGAGATCAAAAGACTGGGTGGACATGGATATGATGTTTGTAAAGGACATAATGAGTCATGTTATTGAGCCGTTTACATATATATGTAATTTATCATTTTCAACAGGAATATTTCCAGATAATATGAAAGTAGCTAAGGTAGTTCCTCTTTTTAAAAATGGTGATAAATGTGTGTTCAACAATTATAGACCAATATCCTTGTTACCACAGTTCTCAAAAATTATTGAAAACTATTTGTGAACAGACTAGATCAATTTATAGATAAACAAAATATTCTAAGCAACAGTCAGTATGGGTTTAGATAAAAAAACTCTACATCACAGACTCTCATGGAATTAATGGAACAAATAACTACTGCTGTCGATGAAAAACAAAATTGTGTCAGTATTTTTGTTGATTTAAAAAAGCATTTGATACTATTGATCACACCATTCTCCTAGAAAAATGTAATAAATATGGTATTAGAGGACCAGCATTACAGTGGGTATTTAGCTATTTGAAAGATAGGAAACAATTTGTACAAATAAATGATGTAAGATCTGACCTCTGTAATATCACATGTGGAGTTCCCCAGGGCTCTGTGCTTAGATCAAAGATATTCATTTTATATGTGAATGACTTGGTAAATGTGTCAGGACTCCTTAAATGTGTACTTTTTGCAGATGATACCACATCTTTTTGTTTGGGTAAAGATATAGAACAAATGTTGGAATTGATAAAGACAGAATTCTACAAACTTGGGTTAAACTTAATAAATTATCATTAAATCTAGATAAAACTAATTACATGATATTCAGTAATAAAAAGAAAACTGTTGATGTTCCATTTAAAATTGAGGGTGTTGAGATTTGTAGAGTGAGTGAGGTGAAGTTTTTGGGTGTTATCATTGATGACAAACTGACATGGAAACAACACATAAATTCTGTAAGAATAAAAATAGCTAAATCGATTGCAGTACTGTACAAAGTCAGAGACCTATTGAATGATAAAGCTCTGTATTTGTTGTATAACACAATCATTGTTCCACACTTAATCTATTGTATTGATGTTTGGGGGAAAGCGTGTAAAACAATCACAAAGCCTATTTTTGTATTACAGAAAAGAGCTGTAAGAATTATCACTAGAAAACATTACCGTCATCCATCAAGTACATTATTTTATCAACTGAAATTATTGAAGTTCCATGATTTGGTAGATTATAATATTTTATCAATTATGTATAGGGGTCAGAATTGTAAAGTCAAATAAACACGACGTTTATTTGTTTGTCGAACTCTTTATTCATCTGCCATTTACATCTGCTCCCGCTCACAGGCAGACACACACTGAAGCAGCACCTGCCGGGGAAAGTCCCAAAACCCAAAAAACCCCTTCCCTCTGCTAGTCTCACGAGAACATAAAACATCACGAGAACATTAAACATCTCAGAGGTTAACAATCTCCCTCTCTCTTTAAATAATTTCACTGAGATACATTCTGACAACAACAAAAAAAGTCAAAATCTATATATCTGAATATAACAACATTTCAGATTTTTTTTGTGTGTGTGTGTGAACATATAACAAACAAACAAACAATTTCAACCAAGCATGTCCAAAAAGGTGCACATATTACAGAATCCATACACCTTCGTCCAGTGCTTTTAGGAGCTGAAGAGGAGAAGCTCCCTTTTTTGTTAAACAATCAGCAAGCTGTGTTTTTGCTTCTGACCAGTGCACTTCTTTAATGGTTTTTGCTTGTAAAAGTTCTTTAATGCTGCTTATCTCCAATCTGAGTCTCTTTTCAGTAACCTGTTTTGTGGATTTAAGTGCATCAAATAAAGAATGATTATCTGTGATGCATATGAGAGGAATAAATTGGAGATTTGGCTTTCCAGTGGTGAGCTCAGAGTAGAGCGTGGCTAAAAACACAGCATTGTCAATACCATCTGACATGGCAAGAGTTTCTCCTGCCAGAGTGCTCCTTACCACACGCCTGATCCTTTTGGACTGCCAAAACAAAGGGGAGAATTTTCCTCTCTCTCCCATGAGGGCAATTAAAATCCCTCCTTGTGTACCTCCATCTGGAAGATTACCCAGGGAGGCATCACTGGAAACAACTAAACTTAAGTCATTGTTTCCCAAATGTTGAAACTTAAGTGTGACCGTTTCTGATTTTAGTTTACGGATCACTTTGTTTACTTCATGTATGGACTGAACAGTGGCATTTTTAATGTTAGATGCTAGGCTGCATGTGTCAAACATAACATCTGGTCTTGTCTGTTTAGCAACCCACAAAATCTGTCCTATTTTTGATCTAAGTAGCTCCCTTTCTGTCTCATTTAGTGGGGCATCTCTTTGAACAGCCCGTGCTGCTTTTAAATGGATCATTTGTAGATTATCAATGTAGCTGTGTTGATGCACCTGTATTACACCATCTAAAGTGGTAATGTCCATTCCCACATAGGAAAAACTTCCACGTTCTTCACGGCCAACATGAAAAGCAGACTTGAGTGCAGGAATGACTTCACGAGAACATTAAACATCTCAGAGGTTAACAAGAATAACGCATTCCCTTTAAATATTCAAATGCACTTTGTTAAAAGACAAAGTTGTTATAATCTTAAGGGAACAGAGATATTTGTAAAACCAAAATTCTGAACTAGTTTGAAGGGACGGTCTACCTCAATCCAGGGAATTGGATTATGGAATGGTTTGGAGAACGAAGTTAAAAATGCCAAGTCAATGTTTACATTTAAGAAAATGATCAAAACTAAATTGTTAATTTTTTCTTAAATATGAAGTAGTTCAATGTGTATTGTTAGAGTTGGGGGCAGCACGGTGGCGCAACTGGTAGAGCTGCTGCCTCTCAGCGAGCAGGTCCTTGGTTCAAATCTCGGCCCAGGAGCCTTTCTTGGTGGAGTTTGCATGTTCTCTCTGCGCATGTGTGGGTTTTCTCCAAGAACTCCGGTTTCCTCCCGCAGTCCAAAAACATGCATGTTAGACTAACTGGTGACTCTAAATTGTTCCTAGGTGTGAGTGAATGCTGTTTGTCTCTATGTGGCCCTGTGATGGACTTGCGACCCGTCCAGGGTGTACCCCGCCCCTCGCACAGTGATTGCTAGCGACCCCCGTGACCCAAGACGGAAGAAGTGGGTCAAAGATAATGGATGGATGGATGGATGGTATTAGAGTTAAAAATTAGAAAGAGTTATTCATTTTGTTCTGTTACTGGAAGATTATTATTGTTTGAACTGTTGTTTGTGATTGTGTTAAGATTTTTTCTTCTTTCTGCTACCTTTCATTTTTTTTAAATATTTTGTATGTTATCATTTATGGGATTGTTTTGTATTGTATTTTTTAAAATGAACAAATTTCATAAATAAATAAATAAAAATAAAATAATTAATTTATGTATGTGTGACTGATCCGGTGTGGGAGGGGAGGGGTGGTAGGGTTTTTGTTTTCTGTTTGTTGTGTTTTATATGTTCAAAATGAAAAAAAAAAAAAGGACATGTTAAAAAATAAATAAAAAAACACACTCACCTATGACGATCAGAGTATAGTTGACGTTCACACTGCCAAAGCCGTTCGTAGCTTTACAGACGTAGGTCCCTGCATCTTCTGTCTCTACCTCTTTAATACGCAGCGTGCTCTGCAACACCCTGAACCGTGTCCAACCACTGTGGATGTGACGGCCATCTTTGGTCCACATCATCAGGGGAGGCGGGTCGCCTTCCACTGGGCATGGCAGCTTAGCAGTGCCACCTGCTCGGATGCTCTGACGATGGATAACTTTCTTTGACACACAGGGGGGACCTTGAGCAGAAAAGGAGGAAGAACAAAAGTAAAATGAAGCTTGTTTGATTCAGCTGAGCTACAAATGTGCAGTTAGGTCTACAGGCCTCTTTCTTGAGTTCCAATGTTAAAGGTTTCAGGCTTTCAAACATTTGATAATGTCAATAGAAAAATCAAAGCAAATATGTTCTTGTTTTTAGTATTTCACCTTGTTTTAAGGTACCCCGATTTATTGTTTTATACCAAGGGTGTTCAGACTTTTTCAGCATGCGAGCTACTTTTGAAATGATCAAGTCAAAGTGATCTACCTACTATAAGGCCCAGTTTACACGAAAACAACCTGTGGAAACATTTGTGTTTTTTCAATGTTTATTGGGGGTAATAAACAAAACATAAGCTGGTTGTTATGAAAAATGCTGTAGTTTTCATGTCAGTCGGGTTGCCAGATAATAAATTATGAACTATAGTAAAGTACTGCGGCTTTAAAATGATAGTATTTTGACTGAAACCCTTGTGTGTGCTGAGTAAAGATGTTCTAAGATTCAATTCAATTCAGTTTATTTATATAGCGTCAGTTCACAAAAGAAGTAATCTCAGGGCACTGAACAGAAACATTTATACAAAATAATAATTTAACAGAAACATTCATAGATAAAATAATAATTTAACACTTTATTTGAGGAGCAGACTACTTTGAATTTAACTCTATTGCAGAACTCTCATCTTGAGCAAGATGAAGTTTGTGTTGTGTTTCTTGAACATGTGCTCAGAAAAGGAGGTGGTAAATAATAGGGGTGGGCGTATCGATTCTAGTATCGATACTATCGATACCAAGGTGGTACTTGGTATCGAATCGATACTAGCGCTGTGGAATCGATGCTTTGTTGTCGCGCTCTCTCACTCGCTCCGGCACACACGCAAACTGTGCCCCTCCCCCTGCTGTAGGTAGGTATTTGAGAGCGCGCACTCTGCGGTCTGCGCAGTAGGCTAGCAGAAGCAGCAGAGATGGCAGAGAGAAAGCGGCGGTACTCAGAGGAGAAGCCGATTCCACGGAATGGAGACCCACTTCTTTGGTGGAAAATGAACGAGACGGCATTTCCCATTCTGAACAAAATTGCAAGAAAACAACTGGGAATTCTTGCAACATCTGTACCTGCAGAAAGGATTTTCTCTAAGGCAGGACAGTTAGTGACACAGAGAAGAAGTGCAATTAAAGGGAAAAATGTAAACATGTTACTGTTCCTGAACAAAAACCTTTAAGTCATTTCCAATAGAGCCCAAAGGGCTCCTTACACATTATTTGCAACACTGACTTGTTGTTGTTGTTTTTTTGTTTTTGTTTTTTCAAAAAAAGTCTGTGCAATAGAAGTTGTTTTCTTATCACTGTTTTTGTGATTTTGACAGTGATATGTTTTTGTAACATTGCTGCTTTTTTGTTATTTTGCACTGGTGACTTTTATTTAAACAACTGTGTGTTGTAAAAGAGGTGATGGGCAAATATTTTGTTACTCACACTGTTCAATTTTTTATACTTTTTATACATACTTTTTATACAATTTTTTATAGCACTTTGAGATTTTTATTAATGAAAAGTGCATTATAAATGGTCCTAGGTGAGGGACGAGACAAAGCGCAGCCCACAAGACCCCAATGATGAATTATATAAATGGAAACAATGTTCCCTCGCCCGGACGCGGGTCACCGGGGCCCCACTCTGGAGCCAGGCCCGGAGGAGGGGCACGTTGGCGAGCGCCTGGTGGCCGGGCTTTCACCCATGGAGCTCGGCCGGGCACAGCCCGAAGAGGAGACGTGGGTCCCCCTTCCCATAGGCTCACCACCTGTGGGAGGGGCCAAAGGGGTCGGGTGCATTGTGGAATGGGTGGTGGCCGAGGGCGGGGACCCTGGCGGTCTGATCCTCGGCTACAGAAGCTGGCCATTGGGACATGGAATGTCACCTCTCTGGTGGGGAAGGAGCCTGAGCTAGTGTGTGAGGTTGAGAGGTTCCGGCTAGAAATAGTCGGACTCACCTCAACGCATGGCTCTGGCTCTGGAACCAGTTTCCTTGAGAGGGGTTGGACACTCTTCCACTCTGGAGTTGCCCCTGGTGAGAGGCGCCGAGCAGGAGTGGGCATACTTGTTGCCCCCCATCTTGGTGCCTGTACGTTGGGGTTCACCCCGGTGAACGAGAGGGTAGCCTCCCTTCGCCTACGTGTGGGGGGACGGGCTCTGACTGTTGTTTGTGCCTATGCGCCGAACGGCAGCGCAGATTACCCACCCTTTTTGGAGTCCTTGGAGGGGGTATTGGAGGGTGCGCCTCCTGGGGACTCCCTTGTTCTGCTGGGGGACTTCAACGCTCACGTGGGCAATGACAGTGAGACCTGGAGGGGTGTGGTTGGGAGGAACGGCCCCCCTGATCTGAACCCGAGTGGTGTTCTGTTGTTGGACTTCTGTGCTCGTCATGGATTGTCCATAACGAACACCATGTTCAGGCATAAGGGTGTCCATATGTGCTCTTGGCACCAGGACACCCTAGGTCGTAGTTCAATGATCGACTTTGTTGTCGTCTCATCTGATCTGCGGCCGCATGTCCTGGACACTCGGGTGAAGAGAGGGGCGGAGCTGTCAACTGACCACTACCTGGTGGTGAGTTGGCTCCGATGGTGGGGGAGGATGCCGGTCAGACCTGGCAGACCCAAACGTATTGTGAGGGTCTGCTGGGAACGTCTGGCAGAGTCTCCCGTAAGACGGAGCTTTAACTCCCACCTCCGGGAGAGCTTTGAACACGTTCCGAGGGAGGCGGGGGACATTGAGCCCGAGTGGGCCATGTTTCGCGCCTCTATTGTCGAGGCAGCTTATCGGAGTTGTGGCCGCAAGGTTGTTGGTGCCTGTCGTGGTGGCAACCCTCGAACCCGGTGGTGGACACCGGCGGTGAGGGATGCTGTCAAGCTGAAGAAGGAGTCCTATTGGGCCTTTTTGGCCTGTGGGACCCCGGAAGCAGCAGATAGGTACCGGCAGTCCAAGCGGCATGCGGCTCGGGTGGTTGCTGAGGCAAAAACTCGGGCGTGGGAGGAGTTCGGAGAGGCCATGGAGAATGACTTCCGTACGGCTTCGAGGCGATTCTGGTCCACCATCCGGCGTCTCAGGGGGGGAAAGCGGTACGCGACCAACACCATTTATGGTGGGGATGGCGTGCTGTTGACCTCAACTCGGGATGTTGTGAGTCGGTGGGCGGAATACTTCGAAGACCTCCTCAATCCTACTGGCACGTCTTCCACTGAGGAAGCGGAGCCTGGGGACTTTGGGTCGGGCTCTCCAATCTCTGGTGCTGAGGTCGCCGAGGTGGTTAAAAAGCTCCGCGGTGGCAAGGCTCCGGGGGTGGATGAGATTCGTCCTGAGTTCCTTAGGGCTCTGGATGTTGTGGGGTTGTGTTGGCTTACGCGACTCTGCAATATCGCGTGGACATCGGGGGCAGTTCCCTTGGATTGGCAGACTGGGGTGGTGGTTCCCCTATTCAAAAAGGGGGACCGTAGGGTGTGTTCCAACTATAGAGGGATCACACTCTTAAGCCTCCCTGGTAAGGTCTATTCAGGGGTTCTGGAGAGGAGGGTCCGTCGGATAGTCGAACCTCGGATTCAGGAGGAGCAGTGTGGTTTTCGTCCTGGTCGTGGAACACTAGACCAGCTCTACACCCTCAACAGGGTCCTGGAGGGTGCGTGGGAGTTTGCCCAACCAGTTTACATGTGCTTTGTAGACTTGGAAAAGGCATTCGACCGCGTCCCTCGGGGGGTTCTGTGGCGGGTACTCCGGGAGTATGGGGTACCAGGCCCATTGATATGGGCTGTTAGGTCCCTGTACGACCGGTGTCAGAGCTTGGTCCGCATTGCCGGCAGTAAGTCAGGCTCGTTTCCGGTGAGAGTTGGACTCCGCCAAGGTTGCCCTTTGTCACCGATTCTGTTTATAACTTTTATGGACAGAATTTCTAGGCGCAGCCAAGGTGTTGAGAGGATCCGTTTTGGTGGCCTTAGAATCGCTTCTCTGTTTTTTGCAGATGATGTGGTCCTATTGGCTTCATCAGCTCGTGATCTACAGCTTTCGCTGGAGCGGTTTGCAGCTGAATGTGATGCGGCCGGGATGAGGATCAGTTCCTCCAAATCCGAGGCCATGGTCTTGAGCCGGAAAAGGGTAGCGTGCCCTCTCCGGGTCGGGGAGGAGGTCCTTACCCAAGTGGAGGAGTTTAAGTATCTCGGGATCTTGTTCACGAATGAGGGAAAACTGGAGCGTGAGATCGATAGGCGGATAGGTGCAGCGTCCGCAGTGAAGCGGGCGCTGTACCGGTCTGTCGTGGTGAAGAGAGAGCTGAGTCAAAAGGCAAAGCTCTCAATTTACCGATCGATCTACGTTCCCACCCTCATCTATGGTCATGAGCTTTGGGTTATGACCGAAAGAACAAGATCTCGGATACAAGCGGCTGAAATGAGTTTTCTCCGCAGGGTGTCTGGACTCTCCCTTAGAGATAGGGTGAGAAGCTCAGTCATCCGGGAGGGACTCGGAGTAGAGCCGCTGCTTCTCCACATCGAGAGGAGCCAGTTGAGGTGGCTCGGGCATCTGGTTAGGATGCCTCCTGGACGCCTCCCTGGTGAGGTGTTCCGGGCATGTCCCACCGGGAGGAGACCCAGAGGAAGACCCAGGATACGCTGGAGGGACTATGTTTCTCGGCTGGCCTGGGAACGCCTTGGGATTCCCCCAGAGGAGCTGCTCCAAGTGGCTGGGGAGAGGGAAGTCTGGGCCTCCCTACTTAGGCTGCTACCCCCGCGACCCGACCCCGGATAAGCGGAAGAAAATGGATGGATGGATGGATGGCATTATAAATGGAATTCATTATTATATTATTATTATTATTATACTGCTGCTGCAGCTAGTTGATAGAGCATTTTTATTTGACATTAAAACATCTGTGCAATAGAAGTTGTTTTCTTATCATTGTTTTTGTGTTGTTGGCAGTGTTATAATTTTGTGCAGCTCAACAGCGCCCCCAAGTATCGGAATCGGTATCGAAGTATGCGATTCTAGCACAGTATTTACTTGGTATTGGATCGATTCCAAAATTCTCAGTATCGCCCACCCCTAGTAAATAAGGCATTTTTTTATCTGGCACCCCTAGGCTCGGCTGTATTCATCGTGCATGCAGCGACTGCATGATCACAGTTACGTCCAAACTGGTGAATAACGTCTCTTTGGACCCTGGATTTTATTAGTTTTGCTCCTGCATGCTGAAAAAGGGCGAGTAGCAGAAAAACACTCAGCTCTCTGCCATTATTTAAATCTGTTGTTAGTGCAGAAAAACTTTGGACTGCAGCCGTCTGTATGTGCAACTTCACACACGGAGAATTTCACACCTTCGGGGGTGGGGGAGCGGGGATGGGGTTTCCCCGAAAATCTCTCAGACCTGGTTTGAGAGAATGAGGGTTGTGAATGGCTGCCCTGTATGTCAATCAAGTGACAGGATGTTTGATAGGCTGACAATTTTTTTAATGTCACGCTGTGATCTACCAGTACTACCTCAGAGATCTACCAGTAGATCACGATCTACCTAATGAGCACCCCTGTTTTATACACTACTCTTATATTAACTGAATTTTTACTGTAGTTTATTGTTGCCTGCACTGTACAGTATCTGTTCTGTCTGGATCAGGTCTCCCTTGTAAATGAGTCCTCGTGGCTCAATGAGGCTATATAAATAAAAATTGAATGAAAAAAAAATTCAGTTTCCATGCTAACCTGAAGCCCAAACTGCTACAGAAACATCTGATTCTCGACAGGACTGAGCATGTAGGATCTACAAGCAGAACAACACATATGTTTTAAACACATTCAGCATTAATTCATCTATTTAATTTTCAGTTACATTTGATAAGTTTAGATGTCGTGGCTAAACCACTGACGTTTACCACAGACAAGCGTTTATAGCAGAATGCAGCCCGAGCAGTGGTTTGAACATCTACACAGAGGCTGAGACAAAAAATCAGGTGTGACATTGAGCACTCAGTAGCCAGACAACTGTGAAACATCACACTAGAAAAACAAAACAGGAATGAAGTGGAAAGGTGGGAGGAAACAACAGAG